>PISX010002190.1:0-168408 GCA_004024625.1 Mellivora capensis | reverse complement strand
CAAAATGGATGAAGGACCTCAATGTGAGAAAGGAATCCATCAAAATCCTTGAGGAGAACGCAGGCAGCAACCTCTTCGACCTCAGCCGCAGCAACATCTTCCTAGGAACATCACCAAAGGCAAGGGAAGCAAGGGCAAAAATGAACTATTGGGATTTCATCAAGATCAAAAGCTTTTGCACAGCAAAGGAAACAGTTAAGAAAACCAAAAGACAACTGACAGAATGGGAGAAGATATTTGCAAACGACATATCAGATAAAGGGCTAGTGTCCAAAATCTATAAAGAACTTATCAAACTCAACACCCAAAGAACAAATAATCCAATCAAGAAATGGGCAGGGGACATGAACAGACATTTCTGCAAAGAAGACATCCAGATGGCCAACAGACACATGAAAAAGTGCTCCACATCACTCGGCATCAGGGAAATACAAATCAAAACCACAATGAGATATCACCTCACACCAGTCAGAATGGCTAAAATTAACATGTCAGGAAATGACAGATGCTGGTGAGGATACGAAGAAAGGGGAACCCTCCTATACTGTTGGTGGGAATGCAAGCTGGTGCAACCGCTCTAGAAAACAGCATGAAGTTTCCTCAAAATTTGAAAATAGAACTACCCTATGACCCAGCAATCGCACTACTGGGTATTTACCCTAAAGATACAAACATAGTGATCCGAAGGGGCACGTGCACCCAAATGTTTATAGCAGCAATGTCTACAATAGCCAAACTATGGAAAGAACCTAGATGTCCATCAACAGATGAATGGATAAAGAAGATGTGGTATATATACACAATGGAATACTATGCAGCCATCAAAAGAAATGAAATCTTGCCATTTGCAACAACATGGTTGGAACTAGAGGGTATCATGCTTAGTGAAATAAGTCAATCGGAGAAAGACAACTATCATATGATCTCCCTGATATGAGGAAGTGGAGATGCAACATGGGGGATTGGGGGGGTAGGAAAAGAAGAAAAGAAACAAGATGGGATTGGGAGGGAGACAAACCATAAGTTACTCTTAATCTCACAAAACAAACTGAGGGTTGCTAGGGGGAGGGAGGTTGGGAGAGGGGGGTGGGGTAATGGACATTGAGGAGGGTATGTGCTGTGGTGAGTGCTGTGAAGTGTGTAAACCTGGCGATTCACAGACATGTACCCCTGGGGATAAAAAGACATTATATGTTTACAAAAAATTAAAAAAATAATAAAATGATTAGTCTTAAAAAAAAAATGTAGGACATGCTTTTCAGTATGCAGAAAGTAGGTTTCCCTGGCAGTGGAATGCACAGATCAAGCCATACATTAAAAGATAATGAATATGGTTGTGACAAATCAAGGTGAGGACCAAAAACAAGTCTTGTAGTGAAATTATGTTCTTGTCATCTTAGAATAAGAAATTTGTGGGTACCTGCGTGCCTCAGTTAAGCATCTGCCTTTGGCTCAGGTCATAATCTCCGGGTCCTGGGATTGAGTCCCACATTGGAGTCCCTACTCCGTGGGGAGTCTGCTTCTCCCTCTGCCTCCCCCAACCCCATCTCTCATGAATAATTACACATCTTTAAAAAAAAAAAAAAGAATAAGAAATTTGTGCTATGTGAATTCATTTCTAAGCTTTTGCTATTTTTTTCCCCTTTGATTTCCTAAATTCATTTTTGTCCAGTCTTGGATCTACAGAGTAAAGAACATTTAGGCCAGAAGAACATAGTTAAGTGACAGAAGGTGGAAGGGTGTAGGGGCACCTGGGTGGCTCAGTGGGTTAAACCGCTGCCTTCGGCTCAGGTCATGATCTCAGGGCCCTGGGATCAAGCCCCGCATGGGGCTCTCTGCTCAGCAGGGAGCCTGCTTCCCCCCTCTCTCTGCCTGCCTTTCTGCCTACTTGTGATCTCTGTCAAATAAATAAATAAAATCTTAAAAAAAAAATGGTGGAAGGGTGCAGAGAAAAAGATGGAGTCATTCAGGTCAAGCAGGCGCCTGTTTCAGATAGGGACCTGTGTCAGGGTACTGCAGAGGGGCACCTGGGTGGCTCAGTCGGTTAAGTGTAGGGCACTTGATCTCAGCTGGGGCCTCGATCTCCGGGTCGTGAGTTCAAGCTCCACATTGAGCTCTACACTGGGTGTGGAGCCTACTTAAAAAAAAAAAAAAAGGTATTGTAGCCATGAGATATCGCTGGAACCAGCATTAGCTGGACAGCCCAGAACTCGTAACAAGCAGAAGCAGGGGCCCAAGACTGATTAAAACCCCTTTGAAATGGAGAGGATTTTTGCAGCAAAGTGTCACTCTTCAGGCATGACCCCTCTGCGCCTGGCCACTTAAAAAAGGGCAGCTGCCAGACTGATCTCTGATTCTTTACTGCTGGAGTGTGATAAGCAGTATGAGTCCACCGAAGGAAGCCTTATCTCAACCGCACCCACAGATTGCCTTGTTTCCTGTACCCTTCTGCTATTTTGTTGTGTGGCTTCTCTTCTGCTCTGTGGGCTGGGTAGGAAGTCAAGTTAGTCACATGGTGAAATGTCATTGAGTTTGGAATCCTGAACCTGCTTTTTAAACATGATTAACTTTGCTTTATGATAAGGGAAAGCTGACATTGTGGATAGACACAACTCGTTTGTGCACCTTTGTAGCGTGCTCACAACAAAGGGGTCATGGCAACATCAGAGGCTGGAACATGGACTGACAACGGACTGGAGAAACCTAGAAACACAAACCCAAGGAACCACGGTTGTAATCTCTTTCTGCCTGAGGTTTTCTTTCACAAGCTCTTCATATATATATATATACACACACATACATATATATGTGTGTGTGTGTGTATATACACACACATACACTTTAACATGGGACCTTCTCTTAAAGAACATGCAACCTGCCTAAGTGGGTTCTGTGACATGGGCTGTATGGTTCTCTTACCACAACACACGATCTTCCTGGGAGGAATGGCTCAGGTGGGATGACAAGGCATGCATGAGGTGACTGATCATTAATCCTGAATCCATAATTTACAGGCAGTTAACAATGCTTGGATTTAGAAGGTTCGGTATTCCCTGAATAAATGAAGCTCAAATGGGAGAACATGAAGTTTCTGAACTGCTTTCCATGCTCCTGAGCTAACAGAATATTGCATCAGACGGTGACACAACAGATTGACAGAAGTTCAAACTCTAACGTAATTTATCACTCAGTGGGGCAAGGTCTAACTTAGTCTTTGACCTAAACAACATCTTGTCTATTTAAGACCCTGACCTTGTATTTCTAGTTTATATTTCTGAGGTTTATTTTTTAAGGTGATTGGATACTTTGGTCCACTGAACTAACACAAGCAAATCTCACATTTCCATCATGAGACAGAAGGACTGGACTCTATTGAAAGCCAGTCTAAATTTTTCTCATATGAAGACACTTGTAATTTTTTTCATTATGAGGCACTTATTCTTCAACCACTGATAAGAATCTAAAAACCTATCCTATTGCAATTTAGTTATCAGATGGACTTACTTTGTATTAAAGTTGAAAATTCTTTTTAGGGAAAATTCAATACTATAATTATGTATCTCTTACCATGTACAATTTACACTGGCATTTTTAAGCTTCTGAAACTAGTAAAATATTCATTTTTAAACAACACAACTTAAAAAATTCTCCATTATACGAATAATAGAACTTTTTTGGTTTTTACTTTTTTCATTTTAAGCAAACTCCATGCCACACATGGGGCTTGAACTCACAACTCTGAGATTAAGAGTCACATGCTCTACTGAGTGAGCCCGCCAGGTGCCCCAACATTTAGAGTTTGAAAGCAAATCATCACCTGTAAAACTGATGAATTAATCAGAGAATAATGTATCACAAAGTATTCGAGGAATTGTACTTTAGCTTCATGTATTTTCTTATCTCTGTGTATGTTGAAAACAACCACAAGACAACTGCTATTAAATGTATTTATTACGATTTTAGATGTTTATTCATACTTTAATATGATATTAAAATATTACAGAAACTACTATCACTTGACAGTGGTAGAAACTGCTTACTTGAAAATATTAACTTCCTACACATCAAAATGCAACATCCTCAAATGAACTGCAAAATGCCTGAAGTACGTTAAAGAGATAAGACGGAGTTTATCAGACCTTACAGCCTTATAAAGAGTTGCTAGCCAGCACAAAGATACCAGATTTATTTTACAATGAAAACGTGCTTTGATAGTTTGAAGTCTTGGACACAATGTAGGGCACTTTCCAGAAGACTCAAGAGATGCTTTGGGTAAAAAGTTAGAGATGTATAAAACACAATTATCAGAAAGATTTTTTTAAAAAGAGTATTAGACAATCATCCTTTAAAAAAACATTTAATATCGAATGGGGGGGTGGTTTGGGGGAAGGTAGCAGGGACAAGAAAAAAACAAAAAAACAAAAAAAACCCATTTAATATCAATTTCTTCTATCCAAACAAACAGACATGAGTCAGGTATTTTCAAATATTTTAGAAACACTTCCTGAAAAATTTCCAAAACAGTAGCTTTCAGATGTTCCCTCAACGCCAAGGTACTCAGATGAAGTAAATCTTAGGAGAACTCACCACCAACCACAGCATTTTTAAGCATACGCTTACCACCTTAAGCTTAGAAGTGTGCAATCCTCCACAAATATTCACTGAGTTCAGCGAACAAATGTTCACAAATGTTCAGCTGAGTAACAACAACTAAAATATCAAAGTATCCTTTGGAAGACTGTGGAAAATAAAAAGTGTCAGTTTATACAAGTATTCATAAACACATGAAAATGTTCTAGTTTATCCTAAATGCCTCCGCCCTTTTGAGTGCTATACAAAGAAGTAATTAAAAGGATAAATTTCCAGAGTAGTTCCATAAAATATGGATAATACTTAAAAATGAGAAGCAGTCTGAAAAGCTAAACATTAACTATACTGTCTTATTATAGGGCATAGAGGAATTTAGTAATTAATAGTACCACATAATTGTTTTATTCAAGTTCTGTTGTCAGGCCTGCTTTTTAAAATTAAGTCACTATGGGGACGCCTGGGTGGCTCAGTTGGTTAAGCAGCTGCCTTCGGCTCAGGTCACGATCCCAGCATCCTGGGATCGAGTCCCACATTGGGCTCCTTGCTCGGCAGGGAGCCTGCTTCTCCCTCTGCCTCTGCCTGCCACTCTGCCTGTGCTCGCTCTCTCTCTCTCCCTCTCTCTCTGACAAATAAATAAATTTTTAAAAAATTTAAAAAAAAATAAATAAAATTAAGTCACTATGGAAAAAACCTTTTCCCCGTCTGTGATTATATTTAGATCATCAATTTGACTCTATCTTTTAAAGTCTATTAATTTAGCAAAGATAGCCAAAAAGTTGATATTTGAGGAAAAGACTTTCAGTGCAGGGTATGAAAACGAAAGATCATTAAAAAGACGGTAATGAAAGCATTCTCCATAAAAATAAAGACACCTCAGGCAGGACCACCTATACTTCTAGTTTAGGGGAAAAACGAGGTCAATCTTTTAAAAAATTATATAATTTTAAACTTTGCATAAGTCAGGGCCTTTTTTCCCTCCAAGAGTCAGGTTTTAGTATACTTGAAGGAAATTAAGTATATCGAAAAGATACTGGCTTCTAACAATATACAGACATACTGCTGTATGGTAGCAATATATTGATATATAATCTAGTAGAAGAGTAACAACAACACTGATCCTAAGTGATAATTAAGTGTCATCTTTCAAACTATTTCTGGGAGAAAAACTTGGTTGTCCCTTTCCTCAAACGAGGATACAATTTTCCTCGAAAACAAGATACAAAATTAGAAATTCTGAAAGGTTCTGTTTGTTAACCTCCGAAAAATATGCAATCACCTTTTAAGTTTAAAGAGCTAAATACAGGGGCACCTGGGTGACTCAGTTGGTTAAGCGTTTGCCTTCGGCTTGGGTCATGATCCCAGGGTCCTGGGTTCGAGCCCCGCATTGGGCTCCCTGCTCTGTGGGGAGTCTGCTTCTCTCTCTCCCAATCCCCCTGCTTGTGTTCCCTCTCTCACTGTGTCTCTGTCAAATAAGAAATTAAAAAGAGTTAAATATAATCGTGACTTGTCTAAAAGTGACACTGTTCATCAGAAATCTAGTGCTTCCTTTTTCTTCCCAAATCTTTGGAGAGTTAATATATCTTGAGAGGACCAACCAACAATGGAAATTTAAGCCAACTAGAAATGCTTATGGAAATTCAGCACCATTACTGAGGAAACATACCTCTGAAGTATGAGGGTATAAAAAGAGCTTCATTCCAAAAGGAAAATCTATCATTACAAAGGAAGCAGTCAGTCTCTTACATTCATATCATGAGGATTAGTGATCATTGGTTCCTCTGGAATGAGACTTTTGACTCCAGCATTTATGTATATGTTTATTTATGCTTTATAGTATGGCTATATGTGGCTCAAATAACTCACTGGTATATAAAAAATAAAAAGGGAATAAAAAATGTGAATTCTATTAAAGACTAGCAAAGTAAAATAATATGAAATGTCAAGGTTCAATCTAGTACTAAAAAAAAAAAATGTACCTCTACATAGACTGTAGAGCATCAGTTCTCAACCTTTTTTCTGACACAATGAATCCACGACATATTCCAACGAATAAACCCGTATTCTGACCAAGCTTTTCAAAAATGGGAAGGAAAAATGGGACGCAAATCTTCATGGCAGATCAGTGCCAGTCCCGCGCGCCGGGTTATGGCGCAGAGTGCTGGTGCAGATGACCCCTGGCCGCCAGCTTCAGCCCTCACCTCGTTCTCTCGCACAAGAGTATTTTCCAGAGCCTGAGTGAGTCAGTAACGATGGAATGCTAACCTGAAATTTTCTCTAATTCATCTTTAAAAAGCAAATCAATCATAAAACATGAATGCTTTGTATGAATAACAATGAACTTGCGACACTTCCCCAAAAAACAGGAGAATATTATTAGTGTGTTGGTTACCTGCTAACAATCCCTCTTCTAGGATGTTATTGAGGCTTTAGAAAATACAAACGTGTTCCTCGGAGTGCGGGACTTATGTAAGGAATTTAAAACCTGTAGTTGCAAAATGTGTAAAGTTGATAATGAGGAAACTGACTCCGTCTACAGAAACCGGCCATCTTGGACATAACCAGTTCTCAGCCGGAAGCCTCTGCTGATCCCTCTCCTGTTTGTAAAATCTATACTGACCGAGGCTCTTTGAGATTGCAAATCGTCAGAAGGGGTGTGGCACCCAAGACCCGGTTCTCAAAGCTGATGTGAAGAGCTGGAAGACTGGCTTGCAGAGGGGACCGTCTTAAGGCATCAGGGGAGCTGTAGGTCAGAGTGAGGTAAATGCTCCAAGAAACAAACGTCTGACGATGCCAGAACTGCAGACCAGGACACACAGCCAGCGCGTTACACCAGGGCACGGCCCTCTAAACCCCTTTCCCCGAGTTTTCAGTTGGCTTGAAGTTCTATCCTAGGAGAAGACTGATTATATGACAGAAGTCAAAGAGAAACTGGGTTTTATTTTACTGATATGTAAGACAGAGACTGATAATTTTTTTTTTTTTTTTACACCAAAGCCCAGATAGTAAATATTTTCAGTGTTACTGGTCACATGATCTGGTCGTGGTCTCTGGTATTTTTTTCCCCCTAGGACTGTTTAAAAATGTAAAGATTATTTTTAGCATGCTAGCCATATAAGAGCGGGTGCTTGCCACATGAGGCCTTAGCTCGTAGTCCCTTGATACAGAAGAAAAGCAAGTCTCAACTACTAACTCTCCTTCTCTTTTTTTCAACTTTAAATAATGTCAGAATAGGAATTAGAGGTTCAAAGGACTGTACGGATGAGTGATCTAACTTTCCAAATGGGGAGCTCAAGGCTCAGGGGTCCCGAGTGACTTGCTTGTAACAGAGCGGTCAAACACCTGTCTCTCTTTTATCTTCCATTTCTGGAATAAACTCAAATTTGAAGACTCCCTTTAAAATAAAGAGTATTAGAGCTTTACTATATTCACAGCTTAAAGTATTTGCTTTACCAGATACTTTTTTTTCACATTCTTTTATCATGTTCAAGGAATTTACCCTAAGAACCAAGAAAAACTTATCATACTTTTAAACTAGTATTGAGATACCATGGGGCTTAAGGAGGCTTAGAATTCTGTCCCCTAAACTCAGTCAACTGGGCAGGCTGGTTTCTGAGTAGAAGCCTGAATAGGGCTGCTGGGTAGAGGTGCCCCCTTATATGACAATATTCAAAGCAAACAGACTTTGCTCCTTTCTCGTTAAGTCCCTCTAGAACACACTGAGCTACTAAGCAAACACTTCACGGAAAGAGTCTAACCCTATCCATCTACATTTTTTCCTATTACAGAAATATGGAATTAGGAATAGCACTTTAATCTTACTTCTCAGAGTTAATTAAACAAAAATTTTTCATTTTCCTTCAAATGGTAAAACTGAAGCTTATTCTTTGTACCTGAGTTATAAGTTGTTTCCCACAGCATTTCTGATTAAAACCTGCTTTTATTATCAATGAAAAGATTCTCTAAACTAAAGCAGATATAGTCAGATATTCAAAATGAACCTTCCCTAAATTTAGTACTTGAATTTTAAACTATTTCACAACCCTAGACCAAAAGAAAAAAATCTTTCATGGGTCAGTTCTGAATATAGTTTGAAATCCCTTGAATCTTTTAAAATACGCTTATACAACAACTAAATTTATAAAATACTATCACTGATAAACCATGTGTCATCCAGGTTATTTAAGAAATGCCATCACAGGGGTGCCTGGCTGGTTCAGTTGGTGGAGTATGCGACTCTTGATCTCACGGGGTTGTGAATTTGAGCCCCACGTTGAGTGTAGAGATTACTTAAAATCTTAAAAAAAAGAAAGAAAAATGCCATCACATATCAACTCCTAAAAGATCACAACTGCATCAAACATAGATTTGTCAAAATCTTCATTTAATTTCTTTAAATTAATTTTTTAAAAGTAAACTCTACACCCAGTGTGGGGCTGAAACTCATGACCCTGAGATCAGGAGTCACATGCTCTACTGATTGAGCCAGCCAGGCACCCCTGAAAACTTTCATTTTAGGTATGAGGTCATGTGTTTTCTCTACAACATGTCCTCACATTTCAGGTAAGAGGAATTTGACTCCCTTAACACTAAAAATTAAGGATGCCCTCCTCCATCATTAAAATATATTAAAGAAAAAATCATTACTTCTTTATGATCCATAAGCGCCTCCTAGATCTTCCTTTTATTCTATTGTATTTGAAAACCCTTCTTCTTGAAGTTTCAACTTGAAGTCCTCTTTGATTCTCTCTAGCAACTCTGGTTTAAAAATAATATCCAATGCAGTCATTGCCAGAGCCTTGGCGGTACGTAAAGTGTAGGACTGAGCTTCTTGTGAACCTAAAAGGTAGAGAAAATAAATGGAAAAACCTCAATATTTATTATAAATGACTGGTTTTCAGGTTAGCACTTGATATCAAAACTGCCTCTCCAAATGCCCACCCCAATACAGTATTCTCTGAGGTCACATTAGATAATGAAGTAACAACAGGCTAAACCAAAAAGGCAACTACTACCACAGAGCATACGCCAACACGGTCACTTCTTTTTTTTTTTTTTTTTTTTAAGATTTTTATTTATTTATTTGACAGAGAGAAATCACAAGCAGGCAGAGAGAGAGAGGAGGAAGCAGGCTCCCTGCCAAGCAGAGAACCCGATGCGGGACTCGATCCCCGGACCCTGAGATCATGACCTGAGCCGAAGGCAGAGGCTTAACCCACTGAGCCACCCGGGCGCCCCACACGGTCACTTCTAAGAACACTTACCTGCAGCTTCAGTGTATTGTTCTGTATGATTCAAAGCATCAGTTCCAATGTAAAAATATGGATGAATCCCAGGAACCACAAAAGTAACATTTCCAAAATCAGTAGATCCTTGAAAAGGTAAAACAAGCCATGAATTTCTAATTGTTAGTCCAATGAACACCAGACCATACTTACCCAATTTCTACAGCACCTGACATGATTTGCCACTTCTTTCCTGCTAGAAATTCTCTACTCCTTTGGCCTCCATGACTTAACTCTCTTCTGATTGTCTGGCTTTCTGTCTCCTCTAAATTGCTTCCTCTGCAGACCTGTCTCCTAAGTGCTGGTCATCCCTAGGGAGTTATCTTTGGGTTCCTTCTCTGTGTACTTGGGTGACCCCAAAAACTCCCGTGTTTTCAATCACCTTTCAGATACTGACAACTTCTCTATCGCCAACCTAGACATCTTTGGGAGGTTCTGGATGCAACAGGCTACTGAACAGCTCCCCTTAGAAGTCCCATAAGCACCTCAAACTTAACATACTAATAATATGTACCAACTTACCATACCCCAACCTGCTTTCTCTTGAACTCATCTCAATAAATGACATCAACCCCCTTTTCTATGGCCAAGTCCTTTTTAGCCCACTTCATCAACATCTATTACTGTATTTTAGGAGAACATCTCTAACATGCAAACATATTAGTAATGATGCTTTTAAAAGGAACAAAAATAACCCCCAATACACTTATAACTACTTAAACTATAATAGTTACTTACTGAACAACTATTAGTAAACAACTATAATAGTCACACCTCAAAAACTGGAATGCCCCCTTATAACTTGCTAGCCTGCCTACTGATGACTGAGAATGAATCAAAATTCTAGTTCTCGGAGTGCCTGGGTGGCTCAGTGGGTTAAAGCCTCTGCCTTCAGCTCAGGTCATGATCCCGGGGTCCTGGGATTGAGCCCTGTGTCGGGCTCTCTGCTTAACAGGGAGCCTGCTTCCCCCTCTCTCTCTCTGCCTGCCTCTCTGCCTACTTGTGGTCTCTGTCAAATAAATAAATAAAATCTTTAAAAAAAAAAATTCTAGTTCTCCTTTAAGTAGCTTACTCAAAACTTAGAACTCAACAAACTTAAACACTAGAAGTATTTAGAATACAAAGGAAAAAGTATGCTGGCTCTTTATAAAAACAAATCTGCTCATTTAACACTTTATATTCACTTAAGAGTTCATTAGGTTCTTTCCCGTAACCATTAACTTTGTGAAAAAAATTAAATATTAAAAATTATATATTAAATATATTTTTAAAATATTAAATATTAAAAACAAGAGCAATAACCCCCTACCTCCAAAGCTGCAAACAAAACTGTTTAGCCAAAAATGGTATTTTCCTTCCTCAAACAGCACAATATAGCATATATGAAGGAACTTAATTACCTGAAGAGCCATTCAGCATTGCGTCTTCTGAAATAAATTCTATTCCCAGTTTTTTTCCATTTTCAATATAAGCTTTCCACAGGCTCTTATTGGGAAGAACATTGTAATAATCGTGGGCTCCACCTTTTATTTCTACCTAATAAAAAATTATAAAACAAATTTTGAAATAAAAAACTCACTATCTAATTTTCAAACCAGCAAGAGGTTTAAGGGCACACTTTCCCTTCCAGATATAAACTCTCTCAAAAATTTTACCTTTAAAAAATATGGATTTTCTACAATGAGACTTCCCTAGGACCCTATCTCCTTTATGTGATATATGCACCAAACCACACAATGTCACCTCGCTCTACTGGCCAGTGAGTCTCAACTTCAGTAACTTCAGTAGGGTGCGGGGGGAGCCCAGGAATCTCCATTTTAACCAGCACCCCCAAGTAATTCTGTTGCAGGTGGTCCAAAAACCAGGCACTGAGAAACACTGCTCTAGGCTGGAGCCTCTACAAGAAAAAATTAAGCTTTACTCATATCCAAAATACAAGCTGACACTGCCACCACGGCCTGAAAGGTTTAAAGGGACCCTGAGAGACAGGAGGTTCACAGCAAAGAAGGGCCGACTATGGTCTTCACTTATTGTTTATTCTTTTTTTTTTTTTTTTAAGATTTTATTTATTTATTTGTCAGAGAGAGAGAGTGAGTGAGCACAGCAGACAGAGTGGCAGGCAGAGGCAGAGGGAGAAGCAGGCTCCCTGCCGAGCAAGGAGCCCGATGTGGGACTCGATCCCAGGACGCCGGGATCATGACCTGAGCCGAAGGCAGCCGCTCAACCGACTGAGCCACCCAGGCGTCCCTGTTTATTCATTTTTTAAAGTAATCTCTACACCCAATGTGGGGCTTGAACTCACAACCCCAAGATCAAGAGCTGCATGCTCTACTGACTGGGCCAGCCAGGTGCCCCCAGGCCTCACTTATTAATTTCAGTATTTCAGTGTATGAAGATTTACAAGCAGTTTTATTGGTGGCCAGTTAAGAGGATTTACAGATTTTGTTTTGATTAAATCCAAATGGGTAACAGTTCCCCAAACTAAAGGTAATACCAGTAACACTAGTAAAAGCTAATTATAAAATGGCAGGGTGGACGTTTCTTCTATTCTTAGCAATAGTTAAGTTAGAAATAATGACAACCTGGGGGCACCTGGGTGGCTCAGTGGGTTAAAGCCTCTGCCTTCGGCTCAGGTTGTGATCCCAGGGTCCTGGGATCAAGCCCCGCATCGGGCTCTCTGCTCACCAAGGAGCCTGCTTCCCTTCCTCTCTCTCTGCCTACATGTGATCTCTGTCAAATAAATAAATAAAAATCTTTAAAAACAAACAAAACAGTTCTTTAAAAAAAAAAGAAAGAAAGAATGACAACCTGGTCATATATTACAAGTCAGCCAATATATAAAAAATTATTAAGAGACTATCTAAAATATAGATTAAAATCTAATAACAATGAACCTCATCCTAAAGGAATATTCCCCTTGTGATACTAGCTAATGATAACAGTTCATGCATTTATTCTATATTTTTATTATAATTATAAATAAGAGATGAATGATTAATTTTTCCTCTCTGGACATTTATACTACCTGAGAACCACTGCTACTGTGAGACACAATTCACTAGCTGAATAAATCACACATCTCCAATCTAAGGAGAGCAGAACAAATAAATTAGTAAGGATGAGAGTTAGGCCCTAACTCTTAACAAACACCTAATTTAATTCTCACAAGAACCTGAAGATAGATTATATTATCTCCATTTTTCAAGAGAAAACAGAGGCCTAAACAGATGAAATAATAAGACTGTAATAAGGTTTCCCAAAGTTACAAAATCAGTAGGCTGAGAGGCACCTATTCCAGATCTTGGCTCTCTGACTGGACCACGAGTCCCTCCCAGGGCAAGATGATATAATTCTCAAGCTTCCCATTCTACTGTATGCCCTGTATGATTAGTACATAAATGTTACTGATTTCATGGTTCAAATGAACAAACTTTCCTCACTAACTTCTGTATCTATTTTATCTTTCCAGGAAGCCTTAAGTATTTATATCATTACTACACATACCCGTATTTTCGCAAAAATAGCTTTTGCTGATTTTACCCTAAAGTTCCCTTTATAGGAACTATTTGAGTAATTCTGAAAACATAACTGCCAAAAAGGAAGGCTATAACTTGCAAAAAAAGCAGGGACTCGAGTTTAGCCCTATGAAGAGTTATTCTAAGAACAGTAAAGAGGACTGTGGTCCTTCCTATGTGGGCACTGAGTAAAATGAGTAAGAATTAAAGACCTTCACATCAGCTATTCAGTCAACTGATTTTACATACTCAAAACACTGCCAAATGAAAAAGGGGCAAGGTAGATTCTAATCTAACTTTTTAAACAAAAGATTTATTTATTCATTTTAGAGAGCGACCTCATATGCATGTACACCTGTAAGGTGGGGGAGGGGCAGAGAGCATCTCAAGCAGACGCTGAGTGCAGAGCCCCATGGGGCTCGATCTCATGACCCTGAGATCATGACCTGAGCTGAAATCAAGAGTCCAACGTGTAACCAACTGAGCCACCCAGACACCCCGGGTTTTAATCTAACTTGATAATATTCTAACTAAACAACCCCAGCCCACATATATACCTCTGATTATAACTTAGATTAACTCTTAAAAGTTCTTACTGTACACCCAGTAGCCAAAGCTGCAGCTCTGAAGCAATCTTCTGCCTTTTTGGTCAAAACTGGAAGTTCTTTCATTGAGGGTGCACGGAAGTAATAGATTAATTCGGAATAAGAGGGAATGATATTGGGTTTTACACCACCATTTTTTATTATGCCTATAAAAAGAACCAAATTACTGAAATTGAGCTTGGAGACCATTTCTTTAGGTTAAAATATACCTATTAAGTTTTCAGCCAGTATGTACATGAAGAAAAACAATTTAAATTCACTAGCTTCACAGATTTACCAATCAAAGATTTTGACGTGTTGTACAAAAGTTTCTATACACACAGTAAAGTAATACTTTCTAGCTAATAGGGAAAAAATTGTCTCTGTGTATGTTATTCTAAGGAATTTATATAATGTTAAGAAATTATGTTGCATAATTATAAAGCTATTAAACACTTCTGTAACTGTCCAGTCTTCTAAAAGAGACCTTTATTTCAGTAGGCTTCTTTACAGTTGTATATTTGACCTATCTTTACAGTTGAAACTTTTGACCTAAGGGTGGAAAAAAGTGGTATAAGGTTCTGTAATTACCCTTGTACTTCCAGAATCCAATGAATATTTTAAATGACATATAAATTATGGGAACATAATGTTTACGCCAGCAAGAAACCAAAGCAGGTCAAAGATCATTAAGCACTATTAACTGTCAAAACAAATGCATTTATTTGGAACTACACCGAGAAGGAAGATTTATCCATTCAAAGTAAAACTAGAATATAAGTACAAAGTCTAAATTTATATGACCTGGTTTCAAAAATATTATTTCTACGTATTTCTCTTAAAAAAACTAAGAAAATTGGCAAAAGTGCAATGAGAAACTAACTTCAGCCTTTAACAAAATCAGGTAAAGAACAGATATTAAAGTATAACAATATCACAAATCATAAGAAAATAAACTAAAAAATAAACTTGTACCTTCAAGATAGTATTTTATTACTGTTGTTACATTAAGGTGATACACATAATTTTAAAAGATGTTACTCGGGATTAACAGCACTTGACAAAATAAAACCAGTAACCCTAACTTTTTTTAACTTGACGAAATGATCTGTTACCATTAAAAGACAGTGAGGATAACTGGAAAATCAAGATTCAACTTTCAAGTACCCAGAAAAACATGTATGTCCTCACATAAAACCAATTATTTCTATCTCAAAATGATCATTCAATTTATGCATAAATACTCTTAACTGTCTTCTTACCCATATTTACACAAACATCCTAGGATTGTCACATGAATTTCTGAAAATGTTTAAGAAGTTTGGAGTATTCATATGAAGTACATAAAATGTTTCCAATTTTTAAAACTCACATACTAATTACACTGCACTGAACTATATTAAGCACCATCTATCACACGCAACATTTGACATCGGTACCATGGACTCTCCAGGTTGGTTTCATCTGCTGTCTCAACACAGACAGATTGTTGTAGGCGAGAACGGCAGCATCCAATGCATTTAATCCTTCCCAGGGATATGCAGCGGCATGGGAGGCTTTTCCATAATACTTTACGGTCATGCTAGGAAATATAACAACATTTGGAGTTACTCTTTTCAAAATCGCTAAAGAAAATCCAGGTACTGGGGCACCTGGGTGGCTCAGTGGGTTAAAGCCTCTGCCTTCAGCTCAGGTCATGATCCCAGGGTCCTGGGATCGAGCCCCGCATCGGGCTCTCTGCTCGGCAGGGAGCCTGCTTCCCGCCCCCCACCCCTCTGCCTGACTCTCTGCCTACTTGTGATCTCTGTCAAATAAATAAATGAAATCTTTAAAAAAAAAAAAAAAAGAAAATCCAGATACTATAATTAGAATTACCCAACAAGTATTCAGAATTCATTCAGACTGCTGGAATTTTTATTTGCAAATCATTTGTAGGAACAACATAACAACTTATGCACCTTAGTTATAGCTTACTGTTATATAATACAGTGACTAACACGAAGACGGCATTCCTCCCAAAGGAGAGAAAAAGACATCTTTGCTCGGTCGACCTCCTGTACAAATTAAATCTGTATACAATTCAAGTCAAACAAACATGCAATTCTGGATTAGATGCTGCAGTTCTCCTTCTACACTGCATTGTGGTAACTCTGTATCAAAGGTCTGCAAAGCTCAGCTAATTCTGTCTTAAGGGTGGGAGAAGGTAAAGGAAAACAGAAATAGATGAGAGGCAGAGGCATTGGCAGAGATCTCTAACCTCTAA
The DNA here is from genome assembly GCA_004024625.1 of Mellivora capensis. Taxonomy (NCBI): domain Eukaryota; kingdom Metazoa; phylum Chordata; class Mammalia; order Carnivora; family Mustelidae; genus Mellivora; species Mellivora capensis. The sequence goes on along the minus strand of PISX010002190.1, from coordinate 152,174 downwards.
GGTTCTCCACACATGTCCTCCTATCCACTACCCCTAAAACCAAAGTGGAAAGATTCTTCCTACTGCCACAGCACCAACTCCTGGGGATAAGAATGAAGATACCAGAACCATTAAAATGGTCATCCCCTGAAAACAAGGCCTCATAAAATGCTGAGATGTAAGATCACTGAGTACAAGTGAGAAACTCCGCTGGAATGGTTCGGCTATTAATCCCTAGCTACCACAGAGGAGAATATGTGGTTTTCCAGAAACAGCTGAGCAGTGGCTCCTTGAGACTGGCCCACAAAGTGGACCATTAACTACTGTGATTGTAAGTTCTGGTGTATAAAATTCAAACCACTTCAATGATCCCTGCTCCCAAGTACCAAAGAAGGGAGCTCTTCCACGTAGAGAGAAATAAATAAAACGTCACACCAGACAAATCAGCAAAGTATCTACTGGCAAATTCCACTAAAATCCACAGCTGGTTAGTTTCTGTATCCTCTCTCAGAAACATAATTCACCCTCTTTGCAAAGAACTAAATTACAATCAATAAACTAGAGAAGTGTGCTTTCTTCCCAACTCTAATAAAGCTGCCTCTTACATACCTAGTCAGTTGCAAGGGTAACCCCATATTAAAGGATAGATATTTTCCAGAAAACAGATTGCTCAGTTTAAAGTAGAATATGTGTTAGGACGCCTGGGTGGCTCCATCTGTTAAATGTCCGACTCCTGGTTTAGGTTCTGGTCATGATCTCACTCATGGGATCCAGCTCCACTTCATGCTTTGCGCTCAGTGTGGAGTCTGCTTCGGATTCTTCTGCCTCTCCCTCTGCCCCTTCCCACTCGTGCTCTCTCTCTCTCTCAAATAAATAAAGCTTTAAAAAAAGGGTATGTGTCAAGACATTCTGTTTGCTATTTCGATGCTTTTCAGGTACTACTTTAATAGTCCCATTATCAATACCATAATCAATCTCAACTAGAAGAGGATTACCAAATGCTATTCAAAGGAAATCAAGTAAGGCATCACATCATCATTTTTCAATTCATTTTTAAATGTATAAATGTGGAAGGGTTTTTAAAATTTATTATTATTATTATTATTATTAAAGATCTTATTTACTTATTTGTCAGAGAGAGTGAGAGTGAGCATAGGCAGATGGAGTGGCAGGCAGAGGCAGAGGGAGAAGCAGGCTCCCTGCCAAGCAAGGAGCCCGATGTGGTACTCGATCCCAGGATGCTGGGATCACGACCTGAGCTGAAAGCAGCCGCTTAACCAACTGAGCCACCCAGGCATCCCTTTTAAAATTTTTTTTTAAAGATTTTATTTATCGGGACACCTGGGTGGCTCAGTTGGTTGAGCAGCTGCCTTTGGCTCAGGTCATGATCCCAGCGTCCTGGGATCGAGTCCTACATCGAGCTCCTTGCTCGGCAGGGAGCCTGCTTCTCCCTCTGCCTCTGCCTGCCACTCTGTCTGCCTGTGCTCGCTTGCTTGCTCTCTGACAAATAAATAAATAAAATCCTTAAAAAAAAAAAAGATTTTATTTATCCATTTGTCAGAGAGAGAGAGCGAGCACAAGGGAGAGCACAAGCAGGGGGAGGGGCAGAGGGAGAAGCAGACTCCCAGCCAAGCAAGGAGCCCAACCTGGGACTCTACCAGGACCGTGGAATGATGACCTGAGCCGAAAGCAGACGCTTAACCAACTGAGCCACCCAGGTGCCCCTAAATATGGGGTTTTAGCCTTCAGCTAGGACATACAAACATCTTAACAGTCTGTTTTCCACAAGTTGTTTCAACTTGATCACTCACTCATGTTCCGCCACATCAGGTAGGTAAGCAGCATTCTCTTGGGATGGGTGGGCCATGAAAACAACATCAAGATTTTTAAAAGCCCCTGCTTCAATTAAATCAATTTTGCCACCACCATCTTCTTCTGCAGGGGTTCCCAGGACAATTACCTAGAAGGAGATACCTGTGTCAGAGCAAAACAACAACAAAAAATCCTCGGAGGAAAATATCAAACTGATTCCCTTGCATATGATTCCCTTGCATATCACAACCTACACTCAAACTACGTGGAGAGAGGTTTTATTCTCTGATACTTCAATAATGCAGGGGGCAAAAATCTATGCTGTTAAATTAACCACAAATTCTAATTTCCATTATTATACTAATTAAGTGCCAAATATGCACTAAAGCTACAAAGGGAAACTTTTCCTAATTTTATAATTCAATTTTATACAAATAATGGCAAAGATGAAAAAAAGATAAATACTATCTACTGAGCTCCTCCAAATTCTTTAGGACTTGTGTCTTAAAGCTGCTTCTTGACTATGTCTTTTAGTAATATATATAATTATTCATAAGCCTTTTTATTATTTTTATTTTATTTTATTATTATAATTATTCATAAACTGGTAAAGAACTTTCTGATTACTTACTATGTATCCTCACAACAACCCTGTGAGGTAGGTGAGTGATGTGTGTCATCATTTCAGAGATGATGGTTTTGAGGCAAGGAGTGAAGTGTTTTGCCCCAGAACACAGAGTAAGTCTCCAGGCAGAGCAGGGATTAGATGTCCTGATCTCGGGCCTGAACTCTGGTTCCTTACTGAGATACCTCATTAAAAGGTCTTAACTCATTAAACTTTTATGAAGAGCATTAAATAAACCTTAATGCCACAGTTAGAAACAGCCAACTATTACACAAACTTACTAATTCGATTCCACCAGTTCAACCAGGCAGACTTATTGGTCACCAAACACCTAATTAAACAAAAGAGAACTTTACAGAATAAACATTTTACTTTGATATTTAAGCTTAACTTCTTCAAACAATTTTTAAAAACAAAGAAAAATTATCTGTAAACAACTAATACACTTTCAAGGTCATGTATAGGAATACAATGAAACAGGCTGGAAAGTCTTGGCTTGTTAAGGGAATCAACGTAAACTTCATTTTCACAGAGGAAAGATGACCTTGCTAAAAACTATGCATTACCCTTCAAAAGTGTACATTTCCCAAAGATGAACCTTCTTTGTTAGTCTATAAAGCACTCAAACTCTTAAATTAACCTTCTTTTTACTCCGAACCTTGACTCCTTAAATGTGATGACTCGCTACATTTTGCTGACTTCCCTAAATCTTACATAAACCTCCTTAAAGTTAAATCTCTTCAGTTTTTCATGTAACGTCAAAGGACACGACATCCCCCGCCCAACAAAACAAAAACCTACCCAGCTGCAAAACCAAGCCCCCAGAAGCAGAAAAGAGAAGGCAGCTAAAGGAATAAGCCACAAAAGATGAAACTGTTAAGATAAAAGAGAAGTTACTGCCACTGGGGGAAAAAAAAATGGGCTACAGGATATGAAAAGAAAACCTCGGTCTTGCCCTTAAGCGGAATGGAGACGACTTTATCTTAGCTCACAGAATGAAGGATATACCATCTGAAAAAACACAGTAACACAAGATTAAACTCGCCCTGTAATAGACGGCTTCTCCCCCACTTACAGGAGAAATATCTTAAAAATCATGAAATATTAAAATTTAAGGATGAACTCACCCGGGCAGTTAAATGTTCATTCACTTCCCCACTCTTTGTGGGGAGGTTTGGAAGTTCTAATGACTGAAAACTTCCTATCCAAATACCAATGATTCGAATCACAACAGCTCCTATGACTGCCACGAACAAAAGATGTTCTGGAGCCTAAGAAAGAGAGACTATAGGTTTCCCTACAATAAGTACTTCCTTCCAGAGATTGCACAAGCTTGTCAGCAAATTGCGGTTACCTCTGTTACCAAAAATAAATCACAGCGACAACCAGGCTCGGTTCTAAGTTCTCTCCTTAGGGGGAGTCTACTCAATCGTTTACAACTACGTAAGAGAAAACAAAACAAAACAAGTCTGAAAAATGTCGCTGGGCCGACAACTTGAGAACGACTGACTTTTATCCAAGGATTCTGCCTTCTGGCAAAGGCGAGGCCGGGACACCAAGGGGACGGGTGCGCACGGGTCCCCGGGTCCGGCCCGGCCTGGGCAGAGGCGCTGGAAGTCCCGAGCCAGGGCCCCACCTCACCTTCACCGGCGGAGGCGGTCCGGGGAGGCTCTCCAGGGCCCCCTTCACGCCCAGTGCGGCCGCCGCCCCGACCTCGGCGATCAGGTTGTGGCCGCAGGCGTGCCCGATGCCGGGCAGCGCGTCGTACTCGCAGAGGAAGCCCAGCTGCAGCGGCCGCGGCGTCGCGCCGGCCCCCGGCGGTCCCCACTCGGCGCGGAAGGCCGTGGCCAGGTGGTAGTGCGGCTGCACCGTCCACGAGGCGGCCGGAGGCTCGCACTCGAAGAAGCGGGTCAGCACGCCGTGGGCGCGGTGCTCCTCGTAGGCCAGCTCGGGCTCGCTCCAGATCGCGCGGCTCAGGGCCCCCAGGCGCTCGGCCGCCTCGTCAATGCGCTCCGCGGCGCGCAGCTTCAGCAGCTCCAACTCGGAGACGCCGGCGCGAGCGCCCCCGTCCACCGGCCGCTCCTCTCCGGGTCTCATCGTGCCCACCGCCGGTGACCTGAGAGCACTGGCCGCTCGCTTGCTCCCTCCTAGCTGTCCACCGCTTGGCTGCACGCTCGGGCGTCTGGGAGCATGCGACCTGGGCGCTCTAGTCCGCCCGGCAGCTCCCGGGAGCACCGCCCCGAAGCCCGCGGGCCCCGCCTCCAGCGCCGGGCCAGGTACAAGACCCGCCCCTTCTGCGAGTGCTCCTGCCCTCGGGAGGGGGTGGGGAATGATGAGCGCTCCCAGCGGAGGGCACTCGAAAGTGGCGGTGTAGAGGGACTCGTCTCTCTTCCGTCCCCTTGACTGTGCTTACAACTGAACTATGCTTTAAGGTCATTACCACTTTTGTGCTGCTGCTTATTTCCCACAGCGGCAGAGTGAGGACGGTTTTATTGGTTAACTGGCGTCAGGCACAGGACCAAGTGGAACATGGTCCTTGAAAAACGACACTTTCCTTTCTAGAACAGTAATGAAAAATTATACGAGGTTTTTAGTTCATAAAACTAGATGTCAGTATAAAAGTGCTATACGGAGAACACTGGTCTATAGACTCCATGTTCTTAAAGTGTACTGTGCTGCCCTCACTTTCTTCTTGAGGTTGCTGTATTCTCTTAAAAGGTGCAACTACTAGGGGTGCCTGGGTGGCTCAGTGGGTTAAGCCAATGCCTTCAGCTCGGTTCATGCTCCCAGGGTCCTGGGATGGAGCCCTACATCGAGCCCCACCGCGGGCTCTCTGCTCATCAGGGAGCCTACTTCCACCTCTCTGCCTGCCTCTCTGCCTGCTTGTGATCTCTGTCTGCCAAATAAATAAATAAATCTATCTAAAAAAAAAAAGAAAAAAGAAAAAAGCTGCAACCACTCTGTGTACTTTCCTCGTAAGAGTGACGCTCGTGTCTAGAACAGCACCTGGAGTATAGTAAGGACTGGATATGTATTCGCTACTATAGTCTATTTGAGTAGAGTAGAACTAAGAATTTAAAATGACGGTATTTTTTTAAAGCCCATACTGAAGAGTTAATAAAAAGATTTATGGTCGTAAATATTCATACCGTCTTGTTGACTTAGGTGTTTGATTTGAAGAGTAACAGCTATGAAAGAGAACATATGACTGGTTTCATTCGTAACTGTAACTGATGGCGAACTCCAGTAACAGGATGTGTGCAGCTGCTGTGCACAATGTAACTGGGTTGTAAATTACCCCAGTGAAGAAATTCAAGATGCTGTGCTCTTGTTTTCCTCCAGAATGAAGCACAAAGTCTGAGGGGAAAAAACCAAACTGTTGTTGATGCTATTCTAAGGTGTTTTGCATATTAAAAGCTTCTATCAGCTTTTCATACTCCACCATCCTTTCCCTTAAATTGTCACAGTTAGGTTAAATGGGACACAATATATTCATGTAATTAGAGAAATGCATTTTTTAAAGATTTAATTTATTCTAGAGAAGTGTGGTTTTTGAAAATAAATCTAATGGAAGCTGGATACATGAAGACTTTCTGTTACAGTTGTAACTGTTTCATGTGCTAACAATCCCAGAGCAAATGTCACATTTGAACTCAGAAAAATACTGTCATTCTCCTTAATACCCTAACTAAATCTCAGCCTGAAGGTGACAAATGTGGTAGTAAATTCCTGGGCCCCCTTATCTATACTAAGTAAATCATACCCTTGTATATTTCTGACAAAAATCCCACCTTTATTTATAAAATACAATGTTACTGCTTTATGTGAGCAAAACCAACATGGGATGTTTGTAGAGCACTTACCCCGTGGCAAGCACTTAACACGTACCGAGTGTTTTCCATGTACTAATTTATTTAATCCTCATAACAACCTAGGAGGTTGCTAATGTCATTATTTATCTTTACAGATGCAGTGTCCAAGATGACACAGCTGGTCAATAGTGGACCCAGGATGGAACAGAAGCCAGTCTGATTCCCTGTGGCTTGATTTCAGCCACCATGCTTTATTGCTTATGTAGCAGACATCCAAATTCATAAATGCATGGGTAGCTTGTCTATTTCCGTCAGAACCCATTAACAATCACTTATTTTGAATAAATATACTGCAGCAACTCTGCCTGTTGACATAAGTAGAACCCATGTTTGCTGGTTCTTACCAGACAGCTATAAACAGCAACAGAGAAGGCATACATATAAATTTTATATTTAAGCTGTTCATATGGCTTGTCATGAATTAACAAAGCTGTCACTCAAGGTAGAGGAAAGATAGATTCATTTCAAGTTCTTCTGTTTGCCTGCACATACATGCTGTTTATCTCGGGTTTCCTTTGTGGGTGTCCTATATTTCTCACTCATGGTGCTTGTACCCTTTTATTTAATAAATGATGATAATTTGTTGAATGCGTATCTTCCCCAGTAGTTCTGGGGGAAAAAGGAATAAAAGGTGCTGAAATGATTTCATCCATAGAGAGAGTGCAGATATTTCACCAAAAACTAAATACAACTTAGAGTAAAACCTTAAAAATTAATTAAAAAAAGAATTATTTGCAAAAGTACATAGGATTCTTGCTGACTCTCTTTTCATTTTAACAATATTTGGAATCTGAACATTCTTCTCTGGAACCAAACCGTGGCCCTGGCTGATTGGGGCTACCACTGGCAACGTGCGGAGTAGGCAAACTACAGTGCTGCTCTAGAATGTTCGTTGCTCACAACATCGCCCCAACCACCTCTGTCCCCCCACTTCAAATAATTATAAGCATCTCCAGAGAACTCTCTAGTTGATATAAACCTGCAACTTGAACTAGACTGTGTATTAAGAAATCAATTCTGGGCTAAGATGTTGGAAAAACTGGCTGCTGTTTTGGCAGAAAGCGGTGAGCTAAGAATTCAGCAGAAAGGTGAATTTTGATTGAAGGTGAAGGAACACGGAGGAACCGTGTACACATTGTTAAAGAAATAAACCTTTATCCAGACACTGGGTAACTACTGGATGTTAGGCAGCAGGGGAGAGGTCAAACTGGATTTTTGTTCTGGAAGAACAATTGAGGAGCACGTGGAAGGTAAATTGGAAACCAACTTCAGTCTGACACAAGCTAAACTGTTCCTACCACGTCCGGGGATTCCAGAAACATTCCACAAGCAGAAGGCTTATGGATGGTGAAGTCATTAAACAAAATAGGGGTAACATGAGCATGAGGGACAAGCTGATAGATATGGGTTAGACGTGTCAAGAGAAGGTGGAAGCATGCCCCCCACCAAGAGACTAGCAACAGCACTAAGGAAAGTGCATTTCTTCACGTCTACTATGCATAATGGTTATAACCGGAGGAGAATCAGACTATTCAGGGAGTGAATGACTAGGAAGCGAAAAAATGAAGCGGAGGAAGAAATTCTGGAAAACAAAAAGGGAAGAAGCACAAATATTTGGCAGAATCTTGCTTCTCTTGGGTAAGGCTCTATTACGACTTGTTTTTAAGTTCTGTGTACATTTCTTCAAATGGCCCACGAGGTCAGGGCAGCTATTTCAGAACCCAGAATGTCCTGGTACATACAGTTATTTGAGGCTCCCTTTGGCTTCCATCTCTCCTGGCAGTGAGATTAGCTGCTCTGCTGACCATGACCGTTCCTGGAAATGAGGACAGTGAGGTTCCCAGAGGAGGCTTCTCCCTTGCCCCAATTCCCTAGGGCATGTGTATTCCAATACTGGGAGACGTAGCCTGGCTTGTGCTGGATGAGAACAATTCTCTCCTAAGGTTATGGTGCAGAAAAAATGGAGAGAATTTTTATTGCTCCCCTACCCTCAATGGTAAAACATTTAGTAGAGCTTGGACCCAACCCAGTGCTTGAGGGTCCTTCTCAAGATTCCTCTCTCCAGCCATGTGTGTAAGTTGGCCATGTGCATACCATGGTTAGTAATTACCTATTTTAAAGATTCACTTCTCAAACATCTTGGTCATCTTGGTGTTCATTATTTTAAAGTCACTAGCAGGAATGGATTGTGAAAATGGTCATAGAGAACTTAAAATATTCAAGATGTTTTATAAAAGATGTGGTAATGAAGAGTCATTAATAAATAAAAACTGTGTGGTCTAAGTATTAATAAATAATATCTAGCAATTAGAACATGCTGGTAGATGAAGCAGGCAGCAAACTAAACATTTCCAATAAAACCGATTAAGAAAAAACAATTACAATGTTCCCAAAGGTATTCTGCATAAAACCCCTTTCCCTTTCTGTTTTGCTATAAGGTGTGAGACCAAAATAAGGAAAGAAGAGACCCTGGGGGAAAACTTTGGCTGATCAGAAAAAATAGGAAAGCCAAGTTAAGTCTTTCTTACTAGTTAATATTTCAAAGTATTGACTGTTTGTTAACAGGGCACCAAATAAGCCTCTGACAATCGGTCAAGTTGAAACCAGAGCAAAACTAGAAGATTCAATGGCTGGACAGAGGTGGTCAGAGGTACAAAGTTATGCAAAGGGTAGTTTCAATTATGCAAGATGACTAAATCGTAGAGATCTACTATACATCGTCATGCCAACAGCTGACAATATTAAAACTTTACTAAGAAAATAGACCTCATGTTAAGTATTCATATCACACACACACATACAAATAATCAAGAGGGCAGGAGGAAACTTTTGGAGGTGATGGATATGTTTATGCAATAGAGTGTGTGGTTTCATGGGTATATATTTATATCCAAAATCATCAAGTTGGGGCCCCTGGATGGCTCCGTGGGTTAAAGCCTCTGCCTTCGGCTCAGGTCATGATCCCAGGGTTCTGGGATGGGCCTGCATGGGGCTTTCTGCTCAGCGGGGAGCCTGCTTCCTCCTCTTTCTCTGACTTCTCTGCCTACTTGTGATCTCTGTCTCTCAAATAAATACGTAAAATCTTTTTAAAAAGTCATCAAGTTATATACATTAAATATGTACAGCATTTTGTCTGTCAACCATACTTTAATAAAGTGGTTTATTTAAAAAAAAAAAAGGAAGTGCTTGCAAGAATCTGAAAACCTTCAAAAAGTTGCACAAATTTCTCCCATAGTCTGGTGCTTTCCAAGTTAAAAGGTTTTGTGGGACTCTAATCAACTCTGGGAGTAGTTCCTAGCTTAGCTTAAGTGATGGGCTAATTTAAATATTAGTGGCTATGGCAACAAATTGTGGTTAATTTTACATTTTTAAACATGCCCGTAATTGGGTATCTTGTGCTAAAGTAGCAATAAGGGACAGGGATCTCGTCCTGGCCCCGACACTCTGTTTCCTCAGGCAGTCCACGTTCTCACCTATGAAATGAAATTGGACTCAGTTATGTATAAGACCCACTCTAGAATAAAGACAGCTCAAGGATCCCAACTTCTAATCATCCTGCTTATCTGCTTCAACAAAATAATTTATTTTTAAAGCACAGTTTGGTAGTAAGACATGCTTTCCACTTTTGCTTTAGTTGATCACAGAGAGAGAGAAGAAAAGGATGTAGTACACTCTAGATTCTGGTTGTTTCTTCCCAGTCTCATTTTCCTTTCGCTCTTCTATTTTCTTTTCAAACGTCCCATTCCTTATTTCTAAATTTTTAAAAAGATTTTATTTATTTATTTGACAGATAGAACACAAGTAGGAAGAGAGGCAGACAGAGGGAGAGAGAGAAACAGGCTCTCCGCTGAGCAGGGAGCCCGACGCTGGGCTTGATCCCAGGACTCTGGGATCATGACCAGAGCCGAAGGCAGATGCTTAACCGACTGAGCCACCCAGGAGCCCCTTTATTTCTGATTTTTAAATGTAAATACATCATAAAATTTACTCATCCATGAAATGGGAACAATGGTAGCTCTACGGGTAGACTATGAGCGAATTAAATGAACTCAGTTGTAGATCTACTTAGTGAGTAGATCTCACAGGTAGGCTGTGGTGCGAATTAAATGAACTCAGTGTAATGTAAACACTGGACCAGTGGCTGGCATGTGTCTGTGGGTACTCAAAAACATTAGCAGATATCATTGGGATTATTAGAATTACAGTTTTTACACATTCACCCTAAAAATCAGGAAAGTCAGCAAAACACAAAAATAATAAAAATTATTTGTAATTTATGATCCCATCGCTGTGATTATTGCTACGGAGTAGTAACAATTAACACAGCGAAGCATGTGCTTCCAGACTCCTCTCCGTCTCTCTCCCTACGGATGCAGGTATGTTCACGTATCATCTGTTTGTGGCTGGGCCCCCTTTGTGGCTCCCATGTGTGTCCTTTCTTCATCTTTAGGCCAGACCAATATACTAAATTCCAGTGCAAATCACTGATGATGATGACAGTTTTTCCTGAACGCTTTGAAAGGAGATAAAGACCGCATTGCAACATACCCTCCAGGGGAACAGTTCTTTGGAGTGTTTCAGCATTTCTCTTTCCCTCCAAGTCCCTCTCTGGCTGGTGGCGCATCACATCTCCCCTCCTGCACACCACTTCCTACACAGTCACCCCAGCTGCCTCTGGTGCCCCTGCTCACAATGCTCCCCAAAGCACACAGGGTTCTACTGAGAACCTTCCAATCAGGGAGCTTTTGGAAAAATGTCAACAACCTGTTGACTGTTTAGGGGTGAGTCAGTTCCTCTGTGTACAATGTACTTTGACACTCACCAGTGGGAGAGGATGATCTTAAGTTTAATCATTATCTTTCAAGTCAGGAGAGAGAAAAGATAAAGAACTTGGCAGATCCAAGTGGTTGGGCGTCCATGCACTGATTCTCTGACCCTCCCAAGTGGTCTGCTTAGTCACCATCGGCTCAGCAATGCATACCCCAAGAGTTCTGGGATGAAGGTCCATCCCAGTCCCAGTATGACCTTGATGGCACTTGGGTCCCTTCAACATGTCCTTTGGATCTCTCAGCCCAAGGAAAGCCTTCTTGCCTCTCTCCATTTCTAAAAGTCTGAGTCTATGGTATGCTTTAAATGAAAATAATAGACATTGTAAGACCCCAGGCTCTTTTGGGATTCTTGAAATGCTGTGAGCATCTGTAATTTTGTGATGAGCTAAAGCCCCATCAAATTACTTGGGCTGTGATGTTTCAACTGGAAATATCGCCTCTGTTCTACAGTGATACTGTGATGCTCTCCAAGGTGAACCCGATGCTCTCACATCAGCCCTTGACAATCTGCTGACCCAGAATTTTATATAATGTGCTGTCTTTTTATACCGGTGTTGTGCAGATATCTTATTATTTTAGCCTGCTCGGGCTGCCGTAACAAAATACTGGAGACTAGGTAGCTTGAACAATAGAAATTTATTGTCACACAGTTCTGGAGACTAGGAGTCCAAGATCAAATTGCCATCAAGATTGCTATAGTGAGGCCTCTCTTCCTGGCTTGCAGACAGCCATTTTCTCACTGTGTCCTCAAATGGCCTTTCCTCTGCGATTGCACAGGGGTAGAGAGATGGTAGGGGAAGAGAGAGGCGCAGGGATGGAGGGGTGGGGGAGACTTCTGGTGTCTCTTCTTATAAGCACACCAGTCCTATTAGATTAAAGCCTCACTCTTATGACCTTATTTAAACTTATTCTCTAAAGGCCCCATCTCCAAATACAGTCACATTGGGGTTTAGGGTTTCAACCTATTAATTTTTTTTGGAGGGGAAGCTCAGTTCAGTTCGTAACACCTACCAAACACCAGTAGTCCAAGATAATAATATAACAGCAAAGCAGAGGATTGGTTTTGAATCAAGATCTCATTATAAGTTATAGTGTGAAGTATTTCCAAAAAGAGACATCTGGAGTAAACACATACATAGAATTAGACAAATTCTTCGTATAGGCTTTCCAAGTATTTTCCTTGAAAAATTGAAAATTCTTAATACACTTATGGTAACATTAGAATTTAAAGTGTTCATTTCCTTTTAAGAGAGCATTCCTTGAAATTTCATGTTTTTTCTTAGTGATTAATGTAGATCAGATTAAAGTGTTCCTCAAAAGCTGCATTGTACTTGCTCTAATAAGTTTTTTATGCCAATTAGCGAAAATTTAATTATTGTTATTATAAACTGCTTGACTTCATTAAAACAAGCTTCCTTTGTTATAAATGAATTTGGCTTATCAGAAAAGTTCATTCAAAATGAATTATGGGAGAAGAGATATTTAATTAGTATTTTAATTTTTTTCAGGCAAACAGGATAGCTGGCCAATTTTTAAAAATCTAGAATGTCACTTATATTGTCATTTTAGAAAAGCAAATACTTTATCCATTGCCTAATTTATACCAAAGGGCAACAAGTGATGCTCTCTTGTTTTTTCTTATCAAATATCAGTTTATAATTTTACTGAAGTGTTGTTATTACCCGGATGCTAGTTTCTTTCTCTGGTAATACTTGACCATTCGGAGATCTGCAATTATGAGGACATGTAATCGGGATCTCTCATGTTGCTTCGAAAACTTTAAACCCCAGATTTGACTATAATATTCAACATCAGAATTTAGCACAGGACCGGGGCGCCTGGGTGGCTCATTTGGTTGAGCGACCCACTCTTGAATTTCAGCTCAGGTCATGATCTCAGGGTCATGGGATCAAGCTCTGTATTGGGCTCCACACTGGGCATGGAGCCTACTGGGCATTCTCTCTCTCTCTCTCTCTCCCCCCCGCTCTGCCCAGCCCCTCTGTAGCACATTCTCTCTCTCTCTCTCAAAAAAAATTAAAAATTTTAAAAAATTTAAAAAAGAATTTAGCACAGAACCAAATTAATTGTATAACAGTGTATACCACTACATTTGAGATGGGAATAAAGGCCTAAAGTTATTATGTCCAGTGATTTACAGTCATCGTTAAAAGAGACAGGCCCTATGCCACATAATTTTAGAATACCAGAGAAACTATGAGAGAAAAAAAAAACAATGAATAATGCAATGTTTGAAGGAAAGAGAGAGAGAGAGAGAGAAAAAAGAAGGGCAATAAGCAAACTATGCAGCCATAAAATTTTTACATCGTTGTAGTCTTCTTTAGATATTTTTAAAAATTAAGTCTGTGATAAATAAAATATACACAAAAAAACTGCATTTTTAGCCCATGGATCACACATTGAAGGAGAAGTTAAAGAAATCAAACTCAGCTAAATAAAGAAATAAATAAGGAGAATGACCAAAGTTGCCAATTCATGACCTAATCAGTCTATTTGTCTGTTTTCAATTAATGGGTAAATAAGTTTCATGCAAGATCATATTAAACCTGAGTTTCTACATTGCATAACAGGATCACCTGTTGTAGCTGCTAATCTAAGAGAATTTGATCTTCAAGTACCCAAGGCTGTGAAATAAACAAACTCCCCACACTTTAACCTAGATTCCAGTTTCAAACTCCAAATTCTATCAAGTGCTTCCGATGTCCCCTTTTGACTTTTGAGTACTAATATTCCCATTAGCTTCACTGTATATTTTTAAATCAATACAGAAACTCAGCAAATGCTTGTTAGTCACCTTTGGTCAACTTGGTATCTGAAACAGTAATAATTAGTAAATCTTCAGTAGTACTGAGATTGGTGCACGCAAGGAAATTAAATCGCACGACAGATAATCAGCTTCAGCAGTCCACCATTCTGCCACAGAGCAAGCCTAAGGAAGTGGAAAAGCCTTAAAAGCTGACAGAAGCACCTTCTGAAAAGTATCAGCTGGTCTGCAAAGTAAAAATATTGTAGCAATGGATCCCACTTTTAGCCTCTGCTGCCTCTATCTCTACCAGAGATAGAGATACTGGCCACCATCCCCTGCTATACTGCCACACTTTTTAAAAACTTATTATGAAATATAGAATTGATCAAAAGAGAAATCTGTTCTGAGGAAGTTTACAAGATTTATAAGTACATAAGACACCAAATTTTTCCAAGTATAAATGCATATATAGTATATCTGGTTAGAAATGATACAAATGATTAAAGCATCATGCAGATATATATGTTTGAAAAAATACTCTGTGTATTAATTTGTTAGAAATAAATTGCGCTGAATTAGCAGAGTTGGGTGAACATGACTCATTTGGTAACCATGTGTCTTGATCGGCAAGATTCTTGGAAACGCAGGTCTAACAAAAAGGATGAGACTTCACCATTTGAAATTTCTGTAACCACAAAAAAGAGGAAGAAAGAGAAGTGAAATTTGGGAGAAATTTATGCAAGAACAGAGATTAAGATCAAGGAGAAGGGCTGGATTTGTGAATAAAAGGATGTTCCTGAATCTCAAGGACATTTGGGACATAGTGGCTGTTGTATTTCCTGGTGCCATGGTGACAACTGCATAAATAAACTAAATGTTCCTGGGTTGAGTGTTATTCTACCTGTCCTACCCACAGGCAGAGATACTGCACAACTTAACGAAGCTTAAGCTTCAAGGCCCAAAACAGGCTTAGAAATGCTTTCACATTGTCATATATTTGGGTAAAATTCAAAAAAGGTATTTTAATCATAGTCAGTTAAGACCACCATCTCTTTCCATTCTGACTTTCCCTCGGTCATGTCACATTGGAATGGCCATAAGCATGTTGGGATCCATTTAATGGGAAGTTGAACTAAGCGTGAGTTTGGGTTGGGTTTACCAGAATATAATTATGTGTTTTGCAGTCCTTTTGTGTAGAGGAAAGTATTGGTAGCTGTCCAGGTGCAGAAATGGCTTCCATGAGTATCCTTACTGTCTGCTATGCCCACTCTCCTGGCATCCTGTCACACGCAAGTGAAGGGACAGAGGTCATATTGCAATGTGACCTTATCCACCAATGCACAGTGTGTGGGTAGAGGGGAAGAAACAAGATTTGAAATGAATGGAGTTTATTGGAAGTCAACTTATTGGAAATTCTTCCAAATGCTAGAGAAGCAAAATTATTAATATGGCAAGAGTCTGTTTTCATCTTCCTTGTTGGAAAGGAAGTTCTATCCTGTCAGTGATATACTCAACAATGTGATGAATACAATTACAAATGTATCATGGTTTCTCCCCCCTCTTTGGTGCATAATAGAATTTATCAGAATTACTGTGTCTGTAGTGTACACACTTAGCAGGACTCTACACAATGAGTACATCTGTCTTGAAGTCATACGTTACACATGCATCACAAAGTACTGGATTGTGTCTTAGCATACCTGATGCATCTTGTCTTCACAAAGGCTGATGACATGTCACTCATTGGGAGAAGATTAATTGACTTGATTTAATGCAAAATACTGGCATCAATAAGGATAACATAAAACTCATTCTAATCCACTGAGACAGGACATGGCAGACAAACTGGTTGATGTCTGTGGCCTATTCAAAAAGATTTTTTGAAAAAGATCTTATTTATTTATTTGACAGAGAGAGAGACAGTGAGAGAGGGAATGCAAGCAGGGGGAGTGGGAGAGGGAGAAGCAGGCTTCCCACCAAGTGGGGTGGCGGGTGCAGGGCTCTGTCACATACAAACTGTAAGATTTAAAGACATTTCAAGTTTTCTTGGGCAGTGATAACCCTCAAATTTTTTTGAGTAGGGGGCGCCTGGGTGGCTCAGTGGGTTAAGCCTCTGCCTTCGGCTCAGGTTGTGATCCCGGGGTCCTGGATGGAGCCTCGCATCAGGCTCTCTGCTCAGCGGGGAGCCTGCTTCCTCCTCTCTCTCTCTGCCTGCCTCTCCGTCTACTTCTGATCTCTCTCTGTCAAATAAATAAATAAAATCTTAAAAAAAATCTTTTCCAAATTATCAGTAATAAAAAAACAAGTTTAAACAATCATGCTAAACTAAATCATCCTCATATAATCATCCAATATTGCAAACCACTGTCATATGAGGAAGAGATCAAGGGTGCCTGGCTGGCTTAGTCAGTAGAACATATGACTCTTGATCTCAGGGTTGTGAGTTCGAGCCCCACGTTGGGCACAGAGACTACTTAAAAAAAAGAGAAAGAGGTGTGTGCCTGGGTGGTTCAGTGGGTTAAGTATCTGACTCTTCAGCTTAGGTTTTGATCTTAAGGTTGTAAGTTCAAGCCCCACCTCATGTTGGGCTCCATGCTGGGCATGAAGCCTACTAAAAAAAAAGAGAGAGAAAGAGAGATCAAAGTCTATGCAGAAAAGCAAAAAAGGAGAAATAGTGTTATAGAGAGATTTTGGGTAACTGTAATACATATTTTTTCCTGGATTTTCTGATATTTACAATTTTTATCAATTTTTAAAAATTTAAATTTTTCTTTTATTAAGTAATCTCTATGCTCAACATGGGGCTCAAACTCACAACCTTGAGATCAACAGTCCCATGCTCTATTGATTGAGCCAGCCAGGCACCCCAACTTTAAGAAATCTCATTTTTTAAACTTATTTTTAAAGAAGAGTTTATTCATTTATTTGAGAGGGCGAGAGTGCATGAGAGCACAAGAGTAGAGGGAGAGAGAAGCAGATTCCACACTGAGCAGGGAGCCCAATGCGGGAGGACTTGATCCCAGGATGCTGGGATTGTGACCTGAGCTGAAGGCAGATGACTAAGCCATCCAGGCCCCTCCCCACCTTTTTAAAAGATTTTATTTATTTGAGAGGAAGAGAGTGAGAGAGAGCACAAGAGCAGGGGGAGGGTCTTTAAAATTTTTTAAATGACCATTTCCATTCTTTCCTTTTGTACCTGGCCTCCTGACTTAATTCCCACCCCAGCTGCTGCAAGTGTTGATTACTAAGGACTCACATCTGTACCCTCCTGCAGCTGACCGCCCGTAGCTTCGGGGAGCCACTTCCCTAGAGATGACTGAGATGCTGGGCCACCTCCATGACTGACTGATGCTGGGGCCTAAAACCCTTGTCTTATAGCAGGGTAACATACATTCCAGAGCTCCCCAGGAGGTCAGGCCAAGGCTAGATATCTTCTGAAACCACACCTTTGCCTAGCTTCTCTGGCCCTCTCCTGCATCCCTCACTCCCCAACAATTTCCTGAGAGCCAGCCCTTGATAAATTACTTGCTCAGGAATCCCCATCTCAGGCTCTGCTTCTAGGAAACCCTACCTAAACAAGTATCTCATTTTGTCTTCTTTTTCTTAGATAAGTGCCCTAAACTGTAGAAACATCAAGTCCCCCAAACTGTAGATGTATTTCTGGTCCTACTTAGTGGTGTCACTGCACAGAGGACACTCTGATTTGGAAGGTAGGAATCTCATTCAGGTGGTTTGAGGAGCAAGGTTGGGTTGCTCACTATTTTAGCAACTTTGATGATGGTTCTTCCCTGCCTCTTGCCACCATCAAAGATTTGGTTAAAGGGGTAGGATAAAAGATGAATGAGCTAAGATTAGACGCAGCAGCATTTAACCCTACAACCCAGCTTACAGCCTTTTATTTCTGGAGTTACTCCAGGGCAAATCTGCAGCCACCAGAAACCAAGGCTCCTGTATCTCTACTTTACTACGCAGCTTTCTTCCTCAAGGTTTCCTCGTGAGTTCAAGGTAATTCCCGGCATTCCAGCCCTCATGTCCACATTCCGGGCAGTAAGAAGAAGGGAGAAGGGTAAAAGGAGTATCCATCACTGGGATCGGACCCCTTTAAGGGGGCAGTCCGGGGGTCTCTCGTAGCATTTCCCTCTATGTGTCTTTGGCCAGAACTTGGTTCTGTTGCCCCAACTAGATGCAAGGGAAGCTGAGAAACGTTCTTTCCGAGAGGTGATTTGCTGCTAGAACACAACATGGAAAATGGCAAGCAGGCGGAGGTGTGGAGACTTCACAAAGCAGAGAAAGCTGAAATTTCAGCACTGGCAGTCAGAAAAGCCAAAAATCGAGACAAAACAACTGTGACATTGGAGGCACCTGTCACTTTGAGGTGACAAGATGAGCTGTAAGCCCATATAAGGAGCAGCTAGTGCTCCAGATGCTGGCTCTGTCGTGGTGCATCCAGGCAGCTAAATCTTTCCCATTCCGACCGAAGAAGACAGGCATTCTCGCTGGAAAAGTTAAAACACAGCTCCAGCCTCAGGGATATTTCAGGGAAGTAAAGCAAATGGTAAAATCGGGAGGTTAAGTTAAATTCTATGTATTGAGTTGTGAGAACCCATGTCCTTACTCAGTGCCATGTCCTTACTCAGCTCCTAGAATGACAGCAGCCAGGTCTGAACCTCCCGCAGGAGGATAGAAGGGATCTCTCTCCTGAAAAATAGAACAACAACAAAACAAATTTTAAAAAGTAGCCCAGGAGAAAAAAAGCCACAGATGCAAATATAGGGGTGCGTACAAAGTAAGACCTAAGGGTAAGTACAATACAGTGAAGCCGTGAGTTAGCACGCTCAGCCAACCTTCCAATCGTTTTTCTTTTTTGATGTCTTTTCTCTTAAATAAAGACAGAGAGCCAAGAATCAGTAGACTTTTGAAGAATGTCTCTGCCAGATCCACCCTATTCCCAGTCTAGGGGCCTGTGAGCATGAATCCTTGAGATACCAGTACCGGACGCCTGTTCTAATCCCAAAGCTCTCAGTTCAAGGGCATATCTTGGCCTCAGAGGCTGCAGCTGACTTAAAAAAAAAGAAGAAGAAGAAGAAAAGAAAAGACTGCTCGTATTCAGCGTCCTGTGTTGGACAATGTTCTATCTTGTTGTTTATCATACACCCCAAGATTGATGGGGCACACCTAGTTCTCATGAGATGGTCTCTGACACATATCAGGATTGGCTTAAGTGCAGAACTACTCTAGTCTCTCAGCTCCTAAAATTATCCAATGCACCCACTCACCACTATCCTACTGAAAACAAATTACTAGCTTGGTGCCAAAGACTGGTTGACAACCACCGCTATGGAGGGACGACTTTGACCAAGGATTGCAATACTTTTCTGGGTGATACAGAGAAACAATGGAGTAAGCAAGGCGCAGCTCAGTCAATCTCATTGCTTTTAACGTGATTGATACACTCAGGAACATGTGAGAAGGCACAGACGTCATGGGAGGGCTCTAGAGAATTCACGGGCCAGAGGCACCCGCCATCTGGGGATGACATTGTCCCCATGGCACACTTTCTCTCTGACAAGAACTGAGGTTCAGAGAGATGTGACTAGGCTTCATTTACTGATGGCAATGTTCACATTAACTACAGCCCTAGTAGTAGAAGGCAAGAGGGTCTAGTTTTACCTAGTATGGTTGGATGTAAATTCAATGCCTTTGTTTAGTTTCCCCTGGAAGCAGAGGCAGGGACTCATAAGGGCAGGTGACTTCTTTGGAAGATAATGCCAGAAAACAGGGGAGTGACATGGGCAAAAAGAGAAAGCCAATAAAATGTGTATTACTGAATTACTAGACACAGCTACAGGTCAGTCCTGCCTGGGACCCTCTGAAGAACCCTATAGAATCCACCTGGAATTATACACCATTGACAAACTGCATATGTAATCAAATAAAACACAGTATCTATACAATGTTTAAAGAAAAATCAAATAAAAACACCTTTATAAGATTATATAAAAATAACAAAATTATTTAAAAATGTATAATTATAAAAATATAAAATTATAAAAAATATGTAAATATGTCCAATAATATATATATTATTATAGTTATATTCTGAAGGAGCACCTAGGTGGCTCAGTCAGTTAAGCATCTGACTCTTGATTTTGGCTCAGATCATGATCTCAGGGTCCTGGGTTTAAGCCCCACTTGGGCTCTGCACTCAGCGGGGAGTCTCCTTGAGGTTCTCTCTCCCTTTTCTCCCTCTCCTTCTGCCCCTCCCCTCTCCAAATAAGTGAATAAATCTTAAAAAAAAAACCACACAACTATTACTCTGAGAACTTAGTATCTTCCAAAGATGACTCAATCCCTGGATTACCCTTCTGAACAAAGCCAGGCTTGTCAAGGAGTTGACACTATCTTGAATTACTACAGCTGGTATTTTTGACATGTTGAGCCAGTATTTGTGAAAGCAGCATTCTCCATTTCATGTAAAGCCAGCTTCTAGCCAACTGGACAAGTCTAAACAAATATGAGACCCACCAAAGGCGATGACAGATGCACACACCACTGATGCCAGCTGGAGACCATGGAGGACAGGGTCCAGATTCCCGTCATCCAGCCAGTTTGTGGCTGTACCACCACCACTTGTGGTCTCCCAAGGACACCTGAAGCCAAGCTCTACAGTGGTCTGATGTCCTTCCATAGCACTGAAAGCCTAGAACAGAATTCTGCTCAGTTGTCATGCCTCTACCAGCCCTCACGCCAGCTCCATAACAAACTCCCCCTAGTAATACCTGGAAATATTTCATCCTGCCAACCTGAGCAGTCTACCAGGGGAGCTAATCCAGGGTAAGGAGAGAGTCAATTTAAAAAAGCTTCTTGTTGGGGCACATACGTGGCTCACTCGGTTAAGGGATCTTGATTTCTGCTCAGGTCATGGTCTCAAGGTCGGGAGATCGAGCCCACCATTTGGCTCTGTGCTGGGCATGGAGCCTGTTTAAGGTTCTGTCTCTCCCTCTGCCTGTGCTCCTCCCACACATCCCTCCCCACTTCCTCTCTAAAAAAAAAAAAACAACAAAAGGTGATCAATTAGGCTTGTTTTTTAGTATAATTATGAACTTGTATACTTAAAAATATTTTATGTTTTAATTCATTGCAGTTATTATTCTGATTGATATTTAAATTGTCCCCTCTTTAGCCAGTGTTGTCTTTCGAATCCTTTTCCCATGACCCCAGAAGACTTTGACGGCTTCTTTCTTTCTGATGTGACAAGATATCCAAGGCTTATCTTGTTTCCTGCCCTAGACCTGGCATTAGATATGCTTCCAAAGTCATGGTTCCTTTAAGGAAAAATAATAGAGACTAGGGCTCTAAGGATGCTGAATGCCACTGAGCTGGTCATTGTCTCTAAGTCTTTTCCGTGGACAAAGCTAAGAAATACCTTTTTTTAAAATTGAAATATAATTGATATACAACACTGTGTTAGTTTTAGGTATATAACATAATGATTTGATATGTGTATATATGAAAAAATGATCACCACAATAAATATAGTTAATATCCATCACCACACAGTTACAAATTTTTGTTCTCTTGTGATGAGAACTTTTAAGGTCTTCTCTATTAGGAACTTTCAACATACAATAAAGTATAGTTAACTATAGCCACCATGCTGTACAGTACATCCCCAGGACTTACTTTCTTATAACTGAAAGTTTGTACCTTTTGACCTTCTGCACCCATTTTGCCCAATCACCATCCCCTGCCTCTGGAAGCCACCAGTGTGTTCTCTCCATGTCTAGGAGCTCCATTTTTTTTTTTTTTTAAGGTTCCATATATAAGTGAGATCACAAAGTATTTGTCTTTCTCTGATTTAATAAATATATTTTTTTAATTTAGGAAATATTTTTTAAGGAGAAAATATATTTCAGGGATGCATGGGTGGCCCAGTTGGTTAAGCATCTGCCTGCAGCTCAGGTCATGATCTCAGGGTCCTGGAATCCAGCCCATATCAGGCTCCCTGCTGGGTTGGGAGTCTGTTTCTGTTTCTCACTCTCCCTATGCCCCCCCCCACCACTCATACACACTTTTGTACATGCTAGCTCTCTCTCAAATAAATAAAATCTTTATATATATATATATATATATATTTACATTTACATGCAAGAGACTTTTAACTGATCTGCTTGTCCCAAGCTCTACTTCACTACTCTCTGTAATTCATCCTGTGCATCTGTCAGAACCATCCTTATAAAATGTAGATATAATTTTATTAATCCCCTGTGTAAAAACTTTTGATGGAATCCCATTACCAAAAGAATTAAGACAGGGACGCCTGGGTGGCTCAGTTGGTTGAACGACTGCCTTTGGCTCAGATCATGATCCTGGAGTCCTGGGATCGAGTCCCGCATCGGGCTCCCAGCTCCACGGGGAATCTGCTTCTCCCTCTGACCTTCTCCTCTCTCATGCTCTCTCTCACTGCCTCTCTCTCAAATAAGTAAATAAAATCTTAAAAAAAAAAAAAAGAATTAAGACAAAGCTCTTTGGTGCACAAGTGCGTGCGCGCGCAACACACACACACACACACACACACACACAGAGTCTCTTGACATTTAGCTCCTAATCTCCATTCCAATCTCTTTAGCATTCCTTCTTTCTTCCCCTCTTATTAGTTCAGCACAGCACACTATTCCTACCACACTGTGCCTTTGCTCAGCTAGTTCACTTTCTCTGAAGTGCCCTGTTTTTACTATTCCTCAGTGAATTTATACTCACCCTTCAATAAATGGCTCCAACATCGATTTTCTTTACAATAACTTGCAGCCTCCCTTCCCCACAGAGAGCTAATCTGTTTCCATCGTGTTTTACACAGTACTCTGAAATCTTTATGTACCATTAATGAAACCGTACTGTAATGATTTGTTTACACGTGCATCTCTCCCTAGTTAGAATGTCTCCCAAAATGGAAGACACTCACTGTTGGTGGTACTACGGATGGTTTTATGTGTTAAACTGATGTGGCATTAAATATCATTAAATGTTGAATTGCATAGGGTGAGAGCTGGCCCCTTTTTAATAATCTACATTTGGAAAAACATTTTAGTTTGGTGCTAGGGTGGCTTTAGCATCTCTCTATCGTGTGGTTAATTTCCCTTTTTAAGAGATAGCAGGCCTCAATCTTGGAAGCCTTGTAGATAAAGGTAATAGGCTAGAATTTACATTTTAAAAAAAAATAAAATGATATTTTGTAATGATTACCCTCTGTGAAACTTCTAAAATTAATATTGGTGATAGTATGTTGTTTTAAAATAAAAGTAAGCTAGGGGCTTACTTGGTGGATCAGTGGGTTAAAGCCTCTGCCTTCAGCTTGGGTCATGATTCCAGGGTCCTGGGATCAAGCCCCGCATCGGGCTCTGCTCAGCGGGGAGCCTGCTTCCCTTCCTCTCTCTGCCTGCCTCTCTGCCTACTTGTGATCTCTGTGTGTCAAATAAATAATCTTTAAAAAAAAAAAAGATAAATAAAAGTAAGCTAATTTAAAGAAAAATAATAAGCCTATTCCAGTTAAGAAGTACATCATGGCAAAAATCTCATAGGATATATGAAAATATTTGACTTATGTCTGGGAAACACTGGGCTGGGTCTCTCAGAATTACAAAGCATTACTTCTATTTTCATCTCCAGTTCCTGGCACTATGGTTAACACACAGTAGATCACCACTAAACAATTGCCAAATTAATTAGGTTAGGAAGAAGCACACACCTCTAACATTTTCAAGACCGAGTGTCATTTTGGGGGAATATGCAGGTAAGTGGCAGGCCTTCTGTAAGCCAGTGTTTCTGAAAAAGTTAAATACCATCCATTGTTATCATATAAATGACCTTTTAAATTATTTCCTACAGATACTGTGGAAGAAATCAACTCCCTAAGAGGATACAATCATAGATGTTTCAACGGGATTGTGTGGAATAATGTTTTATAAGCTGAAGTTTGGGGTAACAGAAGAAAGTTTACAATACATTCTATGCAAATCACCAAATCACCCTTCACCTTCAAGGTCATGCATGGTACATTTTAAGAAAGGGTAGACCAGAGCAGCTCTGACTAGAGGAGAGCTAGCACCATCTGTTGGGGGAGTGAGCTCCCAGCATTAAGAAAGATTCACGGTCAGGTGACTTCATTAATTCTGAATTTGTTTATTCAAAGTATTTTCATTGCATAGATTTTAAGATACTCACACATACCCAAGTACAATTTAATTTTCAATCAGTTATTTCTTTTTTGTGGTGAGGATAGACTGTAATTTTAAAAAATGTATTAAATGGAAAGGAAGCAGTTTCTGCAAAGGACAATGTATTAAACTCTGCTGTAAATTATTGTCAGATTTTGCCAGTGGTATACTCCTTGGGAGTTTCCTGGTGATTCTGAAAGAACATTAACTTCCCCAAGCCTGTAAGATACCATCTGGTGTCTCAAAGCAATGATTGATTTACTAAATGTCACCTCGCTAAATTCCAGGACCTAGGGTAAATGTGTATATATTTGTGAGTCTGGTGACAGGCAGGGTATTCAGTCTTGACCTAAGCCTCTTCCCTACTTCTTTAAAGTACTTCAAAATGTCAAGGAAAGGAAAAAATATGGTTTCATCAGTTACTCATCTCAGCTGGTTTGAGGACCTACACTGGCACTGTATAACCTTCTTTCATTGTCCATGCCTGACCAGGTTCCTCCTCAGTCCTTCCAACTAGAAAGCAGCTTACTTGCCCTTCTTTACACTTCATATTCAGAAACAAGAAGAGCATATACTTTTCTGTAATATAAATAATTATGGCTCTACAACTAAAATCTTAAATAAAAAATATACACATTTAAGGTGTATGACGATTTGATAAACATACACATATATATGCAGTGAAATGACCACTATGGTCAAAATAATTAACATGTCCATCTCCTCACAGTCACCATTTCCACAACTTACTTTAAATCAATTCCAGCGGGGCGCCTGAGCGGCTCAGTGGGTTAAGTCTCTGCCTTCTGCTCTCTGCTCAGCGGGGAGCCTGCTTCCTCCTCTCCCTCTCTCTGCCTGCCTCTCTGCCTCCTTGTGATCTCTGTCTGTCAAATAAAAAAATAAAATCTTAAATCAATTCCAGCTACTTTTTAAAAGATTTTTATTTATTTATTCATTTGAGAGAAAGAGTATGTAAAAGGGAGGGGAGGGGAAGGACAGAGGAAGAGGGAGAGGCAGAGAATCTCAAGCAGACTCTCAACCCACCATCCTGAGATCATGACCTGAGCTGAAATCAGGCATCAGACACTTGACCAACTGAGCCACCTACGTGCCCCCAATTCTATCTATTTTTAAAGTTCAAGAGTCTAAATGAACCTTCTTTCACAGTTTAAAACCCTTTCCTCAGAAACCTCCATCAATAAGAACAGGAAAAAACCCACTCCTCATGCAATGTAAGTCTTTTCATATAATTCGACAAAAGCTTTTCCTCAAACTATAAAGAGCTTTGTAGGATTTTTCCAATTATAAAACGGATTTCAAAAATAATCTGACATGACCAAACATAAGAAGAAAGTAAAAATCAGAGTGTAATGTCTCCACCTAGAAAACAATCCCATTTATATATGGACATACAAATACATATATTTTTAACTAAGTAAGTTCATAGTTTAAAGATTTTTTTTAAATTTTATTTTTCTGACAGAGAGAGAGAGAGAGCGTGCACACAAGCAGGGGGAGCAACAGGTAGAGGGAGAGAGAGAAGCAGGCTCCCCATTGAACAGGGAGCCCTGTGTTATCCCAGGACCCCGGGATCACGACCTGAGCTGAAAGCAGATTTTTAACCAACTGAGCCACCCAGGTGCCACAAATTCATAGTTTACATGGAGTTCTTACCCTACTTAATAGGTCAAGGAATAGGTTTAGTAATAACTAATTTCCCACCAAGTCAAGTCTCTTTTCTCCACAACGTCAGTATAGTGGGTTGAATGGTGACCCCAGAAAAGTATGTCCAACCCCTAACCCCCAAATATGACCTTATTTGGAAAAAAGGTCATTGCAGCTACAATTAAGAATCTTTTTTGTTTTGTTTTGTAATATTTTATTTCTTTATTTGAGAGAGAGGGAGAGAGCACAAGCAAGGGAAGCAACAGGCAGAGAGGGAGCAGCAGGCTCCCCACTGAGCAGAGAACCCGACATGGGGCTCGATCCCAGGACCCTGGGATCAAGACCTTAACCCAGGCAGCTGCTTAACCAACTGAGCTACCCAGGCACCCCTACTTATAATTAAGAACCTTGACATGAGATCAGCCTGGACTATCTGGGTGGGCCCTAAATCCAACGACAAGCATTCTTATAAGACAGAAGAGGAGAGGGTCCTATGAAGATGGAGGCAGAGACCGGAGATACCCTCAAGCCGAGGAATGTCTGGAGGCAGCAAGGACTGAAAGAAGCAAAGACGGATTCTCCCCTAGAACCTTCAGAGACAGGGGCGTCTGGGTGGCTCAGTGGGTTAAAGCCTCTGCTTTCGGCTTGGGTCATGATCCCAGAGTCCTGGGATCGAGCCCCACATTGGGCTCTCTGCTCCACGGAGAGTCTGCTTCCCCCTCTCTCTCCCTGCCTGCCTCTCTTGCCTACTTTGTGATCTCTGTCTGTCAAATAAGTAAATTAAAAAAAAAAAAAAAAGAACCTTCAGAGACCGCGTGGTCCTACCAACACCCTGATTTCAAACTTCTAACCTCCAGAACTGTGAGAGAATAGTTTTCTTTCTTTCTTTTTTTTTTAAGACTTAAAGTAATCTCTATACCCAACGTGGGGCTCAAACTCAAAATGATCAAGAGTCTCATGCTCCACTGATCCTGCCAGCCAGGCACCCTGTAAATTTTTGTTTTAAACCACTGAATTAGAGGTAATTTGTTATGACAGCCCTAGCAAACCAGTACACTCAGCATCCCAAATTTCCCTACTTGAAACCCAGCCAGCTCTCCAGCCTCACTTCCCTGTTCTTCAGCATTTTACTCCTGCTTGCCTCCTTTCAGTCCCTATTGCCTCAGAGTCTTTGCACATGCTCTTCCAGTGCATGGATTGCTCTTCAAACACCTTCCCAAGACTTCCGGGAGAAGTTCAGTGACCCTCTAGCCCTGCTTGCCAACCACTGTAAGGTTCCCTCTCAGCAGCATACTATAGTTTACGCATTTATTAGTGTTATTATTAGATTCTGCCCCACTACCAAACTGTAAGCTCCATGAGACTAGGACCCTGCTCACTCCCTACCGTTATATTCCCTGTCTAGCCCTGTGCCTGCTGTGCCAAAGCAATTCCTTTTTGAACAAATGGCCACTGTTCCAGAAGTGTTTCTAGAACTTGGGAAACTCTCACACCTTAAAGATAACTGTGAGCGGTGTAGGATGACCCTCCTACTTATCCACCCATATCAACCAATTCTGAGACTAAAAAGGGGGTACTATCAATAATTACAAGTTACCTGGTTACGTTTCTGGGTAATAGGCTGTGCCAACTCTAAGAGCAAACCTGAAGAAGGAAGGTAACTAGAAAGGGCTGGGCTACATTTTGGAGCAAGGAAAAGAGGATACTTAAAATTTGCTCAATTGCCGCTGCATTTTCATTGCTTTCTTTTACATCATATAATCAATCGTTCATTCGTTTATTGTTGGACCGTCTCTCTACAATGTAAGCTCTGAGAGTTGGGACTTGGCCTGTAGTGTTCATTGCCGTATCCCACACCTAGCAGTTCCCGGTGCACAGTAGGCACTCAATAAACATCTAAATGAATGTACCCACAGCTGAATACTACGCCTTAAGGGAATAATGGATGAAGAATCAAAGCACAAACAAAACCCGAATCCTCACAATTTGAAAACCTAATTAGGCTCAAGTCTAAAGGGACAGGAGTAGGAACAATTGCCAAGGTCTTGGGCTGAGGGTGCAGGGATGAAGGCCCCGGTGGCTGTGCAGCAGTTGAACTCTGTCTTCATCCCCACCCACTCCGAAGACTCTCGACACCCTCTCTCCGGATCCTCTAACTCCCAGCTCAGCTTCAGCTCCTAGGACCCGTCTATCCTCCACAGTCCTGAGCACTCGAACCTCAGCTGCCCCTTCCCTCGGTCCCTCGGACTCTAGCCTCCAAGTCCGCCGCCTCCGCGGATCCCTGCGCACCCCGGCACCGCCCCATCTCTAGATCTCCTCGAAACACGGGACCCTCCGCACCGCCGGTCCTCGATCCTCTTTTGCGCCGCCCCCTTCTTCTCAGATCCCCTTGGTCTGCGGGACGCCGCTTGGTCCTCTCCCCGGATCTCTTCGGACCCCGGGACTCCCGCACAGCCCCCTTCCCTTATCCCTGCGGGCACCGGCACCGCCCGCTCCCCGGACCCCCTTGATCTTCCCGACCCCGCGCCGCCCCCTCCCCGGATCCCCCCTGCTGGGGCCCCGCCCCCACGCGGTCCGCACGGACGGGCTCGCGCCGCGCAGCGCCCCTCCGCCCCCGCCCCCGCCCCCGCCCCCGCGCCCGCCTCTGCGGCTGCGCGCTCGCGGGGCCGAGGCCGAGGGGAGGGGGTCGCGCCGGGGGCCGGCTGAACTGCTGTGGCGGCAGCGAGAAACGGAGCGAGCCCGGCGGCCGCGGGCAGGCCCGGAGGCAACAGAGGAAGCTGTCATGTCGCGCTACACGAGGCCCCCCAACACCTCCCTGTTCGTCAGGAACGTCGCGGACGCCACCAGGTGAGCAGCGTCGTCCGCCGCAGGTTGGCACGCGGGGGAGGGGCGGGGGTAACGGCACCGTCCCGCAGCCCGGTCGCGGCCCGGCGCCTCCCCGTCGCCCCGGCCGGTGCCTTCGGCGGAGGCGCCCTTCCTGGGGGCGGTGCGAGCCCTGGGGCTACTCGGAGTGGGGGCGGGACTGGCTCCTCCGCCCTCCCGGCCCGCGTTCCGCACGGGCGCAGCGCACTCCCGCGGCAGGGCCCGGCGCCCGGGGGATCGGTGCCCATCCCCTGGTCGAGCACCGGCGGCGTGCAGGCTGCTGCTCTCCCGGTAGCCAAGGTCCCTCCCTGCCCCTGGCCGATAGTGTTTTCGCTTGGCCCCTTTGTCGTCGTGCCCCGGTAAAGCTGCGCGTCCTGCGTCCTAGATGAAGAATTGGGGATGGTCGGAAGGTATAAAATAATGCGTACCTTGGGCCTTACAATTTCGGTTCCCTCAGTCTGGTCTAATTACAGGGGATGCCGGTGAAATTTTATTTGTTACACAATACAAAGGATGGCTTCAGTGAATGAGATTTAAATGTTTTCCTGTAAAGTTCAGAGTGCAGTATAAACACCCATGATACCGGTTTGGATAGACTTCCCTGGTCCAGTGTGATGCTCTCAGTCCACACATTCCCCCCCCCCCCCCCCCCCCCCCCCCCCCCCCCCCCCCCCCCGCGCCTTGAGAATTTTTGTCTACATAGTGCTTAAACAAATATTAAGGAATGACTGCTTTATAAAGCACTTTTTCCCTTAATAGACGCCAGAGGGAATGACAGAGTGGGATGGAGGCATTAAGAGACGTTTCCATTTCACTGGGTTTACTTAATTTACTCCCCGCTCAACCTTTTTAGGTGTGCAGTATTATCCTTATTGTACATAAGGAAAAGCTGAAGCTCAGACTTTTAATGATTTACCTGGGGCTTCATGGCTCCAAATATATTGGAGCCCTTGACTCCAGAGCTGTATGGAGTAATCATAATTTACCTTAGATGAGTAAATGTTAAAATTTTTTTATTTGATCCTTACTATTATGTACATCACAGCTTTAGATTATGAGTTAATATACCTTAATTAACATCTAAAAGATGCCTGTGCTTGTATTTCTCTTCTCAACCTGTTCATCAATACATTACATAGAAAACAAGCGAAATTTATAATTTGGGCAGAGTAAAAAAAACAAATTCCCACAGTTAAACAGACCCCTTGAATGCTAAATAAGCATCAAGCCTCTCCAGTGTGTCTACAAAAAAAAAAAAAAAAAAAAAAAAAAAAAAAAAAAAAAAGAGGTTTCCAGTTCTAATGGCCAGCCAGCCAGGGTAATGTGAATGAGTGAAGTTGTCAGGTTATAAGGTAAAATAGAATGGTGTGGACTGTAGCAAATAGAAAGAAACAGGTGCCATCTAAAGGGGACAACAGCTGGTACTACTAGCTCCAGCTAATAACTACTATGTAGACATTTGGACTTACTACCGTATCATCCTAATTTTCTGAAGAAGTCAGAAAACTGTGTGTGTAAACTCTGTTTCAAAATGGTGGCATTTATTAAGTTGAATCATATGAAATTCCTATTTTTGTAGATTTAAAATCTGTAAAATATTAGAGTTTTGTGTTTCATCAGCACACCTTAAAATTTTTTTAAAGGTTGTGCTGGCCAAATAAAACAAATCAGCAGGTGACACATGATCTCTGATCTAGATAATCCACCATGAGTAATCAAGACTGAAAACTGAAATCTGTCGATTTCCTTTTGCAATTTTTTCACCACTTTTTAGCACTGCCACTGGGGGCAATCATCTAGGAGGTTTGTATTAATGGAATAGTAATCGCTAACATTTGTTGAGTATTCACCATGTGCTAAGGACTGTACTAAACACTTTGCATATATTATTAAATTTTCACAGTAACCCTATAATGTATATTCTTCATTAGTCCCATTTTACAGATTAGAAACAGGCTTAGAGAAATTCTTTTGGTTTTTCTTTAAGATTTTATTTTTTTTTTTATTTGAGAGATAGCAACAGAGATAGAGTGTGAGCTGGGAAGTAAGGAAGAAGCACTCTCCCTGCTGAGCAGGGGTCCCAATTCAGGACTCCAACTCACGTCCCTGGGATCATGACCTGAACTGAAGGCTGCCACTTAACTGAATTGAGCCACCCAGGTGCCCCTAGAAATTATCTTACCTAAAATTGCACAGCTACTGAGTACTTTTGTGAAGGTGGAATCATTACATGTAACCTATATTAAAAGCTTTTTGGAGGGCACCTGGGTGGCTTAGTTGGTTAAATATCTGCCTTCGGCTCAGGTCATGATCTGGGTTCCTGGGATCAAGTCCCAAAGTTGGGCTCCCTGCTCAGCGGGGAGTCTCTTTGTCCCTCTGCTTTCAGCTACCCCTGCTTGTGCTCTCTTCTGCCTGCACATGCACGCGCTCTCTTGGTCAAATAAATAAAATCTTTAAAAATAAAAGCTTTTTTGTGTGAGGTGGCATGCAGTATAAGTTAACTAGCAATATGGGAACTAGACACATTTTAAATTAGCTTTAATATTTAGTATGCTTATAAAGAAAACTGTTGGGATAAATGTTAAAACAAATGGCATAAAATTATATGATGTGATTTCAATTATATTAATAAATGAAAAAAGGAAAAAGTATAGAAAATGAGCCTGGAAAGAAATCCGTTTGAGTGGTTTGCTTTTTCCTCTTTTCAAATTCTATTTAATAAAATATTAGTTTTGTAACAAAGCCAAATTTTATTTAAAATGTCTCTTTGTAGTAGCCATTATAATATATGCCATAAAGCACAAGACATTAAAAGATACTATGGCTTTAGCATAAAATTTGTTAGGAATGAAATTGAGTGCAAGAACCAAAGAAGGATTTAAAAATTTTTAAAGGGACACCTGGCTGGTTCAGTCAGTGTGTGCAAGTCTTGATCCCGGGTTGTAGGTTTGAGCCCAATGTTGGTTGTAGAGATTATGTTAAAACATAAATACAGTCTTCAAAAATTTATTTTATGATGTTACAATTTGTATTATTTTTCTTCTCACTGGTGAAGCAAGATCTGGATCAGGAAGAAAACTTAATATCTTTGTTCTTTTACCATGTAGAAGAGCAATTTTTTAAAATTTTCGGATATAGTTTTCTTTTTTTTTTTTAAGATTTATTTATTTATTTGACAGACAGATCACAAGTAGTCAGAGAGGCAGGCAGAGAGAGATGAGGAAGCAGGCTCCCTGTTGAGCAGAGGGCCGGATGCGGGGCTTGATTCCAGGACCCTGAGATCATGACCTGAGCCGAAGGCAGAGGCTTAACCCACTGAGCCACCCAGGCACCCGGGATATAGTTTTCTAATGGAACAAAGTAATGTCCAAATCCCAAATATAACATTCCCATTTTGATGCATAATATCATGTCAGGTTGGGGAGCCACTATCAGGTACCCTTTTTTGGACATAGTAGCATTTTTTTTGCTTACAGTGTATATAAGGCTATATTGATTTTGATGGTGGTATAGAAAAAGCATTAAACAGAATTCAGCAAGATTCATGAGAAAAAGTGTCAGCAAATTACAAATAGAAGGGAACTTCCCCAGCCCAATAAATGGCATGTATGAAAAGCCTATAGTTAATAAGATACTTAATGGTATGAACTGAATGCTTTCCCCCTAAGACTGATCTTAGGCACCAGGGGTGCCTAAGTGGCTTAGTCGGTTAAGCGTCCAACTCTTGATTTCAGCTCAATCATGAGATTGAGCCCCAGGTTGGGCTCTGAGCTCCATGTGGAGTTGATTGAGATTCTCTCCCTCTGCCGCCACCCCCATTTACTCTCTTTTTCTCTCTAAAATAAATCTTAAAATAAGCCAGGGTGCCTGGGTGGCTCAGTGGGTTAAGCCTTTGCCTTTGACTCATGTCATGATCTCAGGGTCCTGGGATCGAGCCCCTCATCTGGCTCTCTGCTCTGCGGGGAGCCTGCTTCCCCCTCTCTATCTGCCTGCCTCTCTGCCTGCTTGTGATCTCTCTCTCTCTCTGTCAAATAAATAAATTTTAAAAAATAATAATAAGCCAATGATGCCCATTCATAAACCTCAATTCATCATTTTGTTGCAGGTCCTAACCAGTGTAACACGGCAAGAAAAATAAAAGACATAAAAGTTATAAAGCTAGAAACAAAATTTGCCCTATTCTTAGGCAACGTGTTTACATAAAACTATAGTAAATAATGAGTTTTAGTAAGTTTAAGATACAAGATGAACTTATGAAAAATGTTTTATATATTAGCAAACAATTGAAAATAAAATTTTTAAAACAGTTTCATTTGCCTTAGTATCAAAAAAACAGACTTGGGAATAAGTTTAAGAACAACAACAAAAAATACATAATAAAAACCTTTGCATTAAAAACCACAATACAGGGACACCTGGGTGGCTCAGTTGGTTGGACGACTGCCTTCGATTCAGGTCATGATCCCGGAGACCGGGGATCGAGTCCCGCATCGGGCTCCCAGCTCCACAGGGAGTCTGCTTCTCCCTCTGACCTTCTCCTCGCTCATGCTCTCTCATTGCCTCTCTCTCAAATAAATAAAATCTTAAAAAAAAAATAAATAAAAATAAAAACCACAATACAGTGCCAAGAAAAATTAAAGAAAACTTTTTTTTTAAATTTATTTATTTGTCAGAGAGCAAGCGAGCACAGGCAGACAGAGTGGCAGGCAGAGACAGAGGGAAAAAGCAGGCTCCCTGCTGAGCATGGAGCCCAATGTGGGGCTCGATCCCAGGACCCTGGGATCACGACCCGAGCTGAAGGCAGCCGCTTAACCAACTGAGCCACCCAGGCGTCCCTAAAGAAAACTTAAATTGATAGATATACCATGTTTTTAGAATGGAAGACAAAATACTAAGTTACCAGTTTCCTCCCAAATTGATTATATTGTAGATTCAAGGCATTCCTGATTAAAGGCTGTTTAAAAAATAGAAACTGGGGTTGCCTGGCTGGCTCAGAAGAGTGTGTGACTCTTGATCTTGGGGCCCCAAGTTCGAGTCACACATTGGGTATATAGATCACTAAAAAAAAATAAACTTTGAAAGAATAAAACAAATAAAAAAATAGAAATTAACAAGTTAATTCTAAAATATATTGATATACAAAGGAATCTAGAAAAAGATCACTTCTCCCTTTCTCTCTGCTGCTCCCCTTTCTTGTGCTCCCTGCCCCATGAAATAAATAAATAAAATCTTTTAAAAAAAAAGGGCAAAAAACTCCCAACAGACACTTCACAAGGAAAGGTAGCACATGAAAAAGTGCTCAACATCATTTGTACTTTGGGAAGTGCAAATTAAAACCACAGTGAGATTCCACTTAATACCCACCTGAATGGCTAAAATTAAACAAAAACAAAAAACAAACCTGACAAACCAAGTGCTCACAAAGATTGGCATAACTGAAACCCATGTATTGTTGGTGGGAGTATAAAGTGGTACAACCACTTTGCAGAACTGTTTGGCAGTTTCAAAAAAATTACATATATACACATCCTTTTTAACCCAGAAATTCTGCTGATAGGTATTAACAGGAAATTATTGGTCCATATACATGAAAAGATTGTATCTAACTGGTTGTTAGGTAAATTATTATTTTTTTTTTTTTAAGATTTTATTATTTATTTGTCAGAGAGGGAGAGAGAGAGAGCGGGCGAGCACAGGCGGACAGAGTGGCAGGCAGAGGCAGAGGGAGAAGCAGGCTCCCTGCTGAGCAAGGAGCCCGATGCGGGACTCGATCCCAGGACGCTGGGATCATGACCTGAGCTGAAGGCAGCCGCCTAACCAACTGAGCCACCCAGGCGTCCCTGGTTGTTAGGTAAATTAAAATTAAAACATCAACAATCCATCAGGATGACAAGAATTTAAAATGTTAATGAGGAAGTGGAGCAGTAGAAATTCTTAGGCAAGTGTTGAGTATAAATTGATCTGGTCACTTTGGAGAATGTGTAGTGAAGCTGAAAATAAGCATACTCTCCAACTCACCAACCGCAGAGTGATACATCCCAGAGATCTCATAGAGCTCCCCGGAGCACATGTATGATAATGTATGCTGCAGCACAGTTTGCAATTTTAAAAAAAGGCAGCATCTTCAATGGTTATCCACAGAAAGGTGGATTAGTAAATTGTGGTTTATTGATAATACCAATACAGAGTTAAATTGAGTGAACCAGAACTACATAGAGAAATCTCAAGGGAGGAGAAGGCAAGGAGCAAAATTATACAAATTGTCTGGTACTATTCATATAAAATTTGATATATGTAAGAACACTTAATTATGCATATATTTGTTTGCAGTAATAACACAGAGTTATGGAGGGGTGCCTGGCTAGCTCAATAGAGCCTGTGACTCTCGATCTTAGGGTTATGGGTTCAAGCTCCATATTGTGTATAATTACTTAAAAAGTAAAATCTTAAAAAAAAATACAAAGTTATGCAGAGGAATGATGAATACTGATGATTGTTTCTCAGGTAGAAGAATGTAAATGTAAACATCTCATTTCCAAAAAACAATTACTGAAAATGATGACAAGTATTGAGATATAGTAAATGCTGTTGGTGGATACATAGGTGTTTGTTTTATACTCTATTTTCTGAATGTCAAAATTGATGACACCGAAAATACAAGAATTAGAACAAAACAATAGCTAACAGGTGTAGAAGTGGTGCCAGTGAATGGGAGCCAGCTCTTCTGAGAAGTTTGACTTCTTCAGACTCCTGTCACCCTTGGCTTCTGGGATTCCAAGCCTCCACGACACATACTACTCCAACCTCCTTTTATACTATCTAGGATCCTTTTCCTGTCAGCCACTCACATTTGGTTGATGGGATTGGTTGTCTCAGAAAATACTCATTTGTATTCTAGCTTTGCTGTTGGCTCTGTGTACCAATGTGC
Organism: Mellivora capensis; assembly: GCA_004024625.1. Taxonomy (NCBI): domain Eukaryota; kingdom Metazoa; phylum Chordata; class Mammalia; order Carnivora; family Mustelidae; genus Mellivora; species Mellivora capensis. The sequence continues at coordinate 116,624 of PISX010002190.1, read as the reverse complement.
AAAGTAATTTCTTTTATTCTTAGTCTCCTTGACTGTTAAATAGGTAGCAGTAATATCAAATGGTGACTCAGTATTTTGAGTGCCTACTTTGTGCCAAACAACTAGTACACTGGAGAAGACACCCATTTTTTTTTTCTTCTTTAAAGATTTTATTTATTTATTTGACAGAGAGAGGGAGAGATCACAAGTAGGCAGAGAGGCAGGCCGGCGGGGGGGGGGGGGGGGGGGGGGAAGCAGGCTCCCCGCCAAGCAGAGAGCCCGATGCGGGGCTCGATCCCAGGACCCTGAGACCATGACCCGAGCTGAAGGCAGAGGCTTAACCCACTGAGCCACCCAGGTGCCCCGAAGAAACCCGTTTTAAAAGTGATCCTAAACACTGATTCTCAGAATTGCCTGTGAAACCCTTAAAAAAATTAAACCTAACTGGGGCCCACTTTGGAAAGCACTAATTGGGTCCAGGGCTGTTAATGCATCAGGCTGGAATACCTGTTTCTGTAACATTTCCTTTACAGATGATTCCAGTGTTCAGGAATGGTTGAGAATCATTACTCTCTAGTCCATGTTCTGGGGTAGCAGGAATCGTTTTCCTTGTTTTCCATCACATCCCTAGAGTTTGCCCATAGTAGGTGCTCAGAAAGTACTTGTTGGATGATTAAATGAAAGAAAAAGACATTGTCACTACCCTTTAAAGACAATAGTTTCAGAGAACGCGACAATTAAATGTTTTATAGTAAGTATTAAATGAATAAAAATACTAAATAATAAAAATAAAGTATGTTTTGTCAATTGCACTGCCTGATATATAGTGGACATTTAATCATAGTTGAATTCACATCTCTAGCTTTATTTTTTTTTTAAAGATTATTTGTCAGAGAGTATACAAGCAGGGGGGCAGCTGAGCAAGAAGGCTGATGTGGGACCTGAGCCGAAGGTCCCGAAGCTTAACCAATTGAGCCATCCAGGCATCTCTCTTGCATCTCTAGTTTTAATCACTGACTTCTAGTCTGGAGAAGAAAACAAAATTAATTTGTATAATCATAATTTTTGGTTGTTTCCAGGACTCTTTTTTTTTTAAGTTTTTTTTTTTAATTTTGTTTATTTATTTGACAGACAGAGATCACAAGTAGGCAGAGAGGCAGGCAGAGAGAGAGGGAGAAGCAGGCTTCCCGCTGAGCAGAGAGCCCGATGTGGGGCTCGATCCCAGGACCCTGGGATCATGACCCGAGCCGAAGGGAGAGGCTCCAACCCACTAAGCCACCCAGGCACCCCTTTTAAGTTTATTTTATTTCATTATTTAAGTAATCTCTATACCCAACATAGGGTTTGAAATTAGAACCCAGAGATAAAGAGTCACGTGCTCTGCCTGCCGAGCCAGCCAGGTGCCCCGTCTATAGAACTGTTCTGGATGTTCTACCATCACCTCAAATCCGGCAGTTCTTTTGCCTCCCTCCTCCCTCTTCAACTCTCTTTACCAGTTGTCTAATTTTGTCACTGACAACATCTTTCTTCCACTTGTCCAAGTTAGCAGCTTTGCAATCATCTTTGAGTCTTCTTTCTGTACAATGTTTTGAAGTACTCTTACTTTTTCTAAGCCATGTTTTGTGCCCATAACTTGGTGTTGAACCTCTAAGATCTTCATGAGGCAGTAGGGTGTAGTGGTTAACACAGACTAGTGTCAGGTTGTGGAAGTTTGATTCTAGTTCTGTCATTTGCTGGCTTGGTAACCTGAGGTGAATTCATCTGTCTGTGCCCTCATCTGTAAACAACCATAGGGTGGTTGTAAAAATTAACAAGTCTTAAGGTGAACAGTGGCTCCATTATAAATGCACTACAGTTCTCAGCTACAATAACTAAGTATTTTGTCTCTTGAGTTAGACTGTTGCTCCATGAAGACAAATATGCTAAATAATCCTTTGGTGTCCCCTCTTTACTACCTATGACATATAGCAGGTTTAAAAACATTTGTCAAATTTAAGAATACCGTAGTTATTTTGCTTTATGTTTAAAAGTAAAACATCGATTTTTCTTTAAGGCCTGAAAAATAATTTTAGAACGTCTTTAGAATCTAATTCTTGTGATCTGAAAACAAAATTAACATAAACATAGAATTATAGTGAGGTAAATGAATGTGTCCTTAATGAAATAGGGTTAATAGACCTCTTTGTATTGACAATTGAAGTATGTTATAATAGAAATAATTTTCAAAGATGGATAATAACTTCCCTGGGTCATTGTTTCCCCAATCTGATTAAACATAACAGCCACCTGGAGTGCTTATAAATATACAGATTTCCAGCCCCTAATCCAGATCTTTTAAATCAGAACCTCCAAAAATGAGGCCTGAGAATTTTTCTTTTTTCTTCCTTTCTAAACCCTGGGTGATTCCTACGACAATTTTAGAAAATACTAGTTTAGATAATATACTTTTGAAGGTTTCAACTGGATTTCCGTAGGCAAAATATTTTAATCCAGATATTCATATTTCTTTGCCTTATTTCTAAAACACTTCAGGCCTGAGGACTTGCGCCGTGAGTTTGGTCGATATGGCCCTATAGTAGACGTTTACATTCCACTTGACTTCTACACCCGCCGCCCAAGAGGATTTGCTTATGTTCAATATCCTTTGTTTTACTGTATGCATGTGAATATACTGTATACGTGTGCAGATACGCATGTGTATTCAGGAGCATATGTTGTATAAGATTAATATTGCCTAATTAAATGTGTTTATTTCTTTATCTCAGAAAATCTAAAGCAGTCCACAGTAGCTGGCAAGCGCCCCCCAGTTTGAACCAACCTGTTAGCTAGAATCCAAGCATAAACCGAGCAGGCGAGAAAAAAGGCACCTAAAGTTCAAGCATCAAGGAGTAAAGAGGGAGGGTGGACACAGATATAAAGACCTGGAAGAGGGGAAGTCTTTATCAAGCAAAAGACAAAGCCAACACCAGGTTGAGACTTCGGCTTTCCTACATTTATTCAGAGTTCCAGAGTCAAAGCCAAGTCTGATTTTGTTGGTTCTTCGTCTCTTATAAAGTCCATCTTGCAAGCCTTAAAGAGTAAAGGTCAAGGTTCAAGATCAAGTGACATTGAGGTAATTGCCAAAGTCTCATTTTGTATTGCATTTCTTGAGCTTTTTCTGTTTTCTATTTAAAAAAAAAATTAAACAGTGAACAACCTCCTGAAAGACAGCTATTTAGTCATTTTATACAGTTTATTTCCATTTTAGTTAGGTTTAATATATAATTTATGTAGATAAGGAAGTTCAGTGGGATATTACAAACTAGTATATGTAATTCCAGATGTTCACAGATTGCTTTTGTGTTTCTTTTATAATTATATCCCAAGTAATAAGAACATAAAAGTATTTTAAAGTAGTAAATAAAGATAAAGTAAATATCATTTTTAAAGGTATAATGTTTTAGGCTACATGTGTTTGTGCAGTTTTGTTTGTAATAAGTAATTTCTTCTAAGCGTCATAATTAAAATACCTTTTAGTGAAAGAGTAATTGTAATTTCAGAATAAAGGCTTTTGCATGCTGATTTTTTCAGTGAAAAACCTGAAAGAAGGGAGTGAGTCCTATACAGTTTATTTTTTAATACTAGCCAGGGTTGGACTTACTTTTTTCTCATAACCTGTTTCACATTATACATGTATACTACAACTACATTAATGTGTACATTAAAAGTATAGTTAAGTGTTTGTTTCTGTTCTTACTTTTAGATAGATTCTTCTAAATCATAAGGGGGCATTTGTTTTCATAATAAAGGTGAAATTCTTTCTGACTATATATATATATACATATATATATTGGAGATGTAAGTTTAATACTTGGAGTTGTTTTTCCTATTAATTTCATGTCACATGTAAATAATTCTTTAAAAATAACATTTTTACTTGATATCTGATGTTCAAAGTATCCTTAACAGCTAGTCATATTTGAAGATGTTCGCGATGCTGAAGATGCTCTTTATAACCTCAATAGAAAATGGGTATGTGGCCGTCAAATTGAAATACAGTTTGCACAAGGTGATCGAAAAAGTAAGTTCGAATAAACATTAGATCTTATTTATTCAGCAGAATGAGTTTTAGTTATGACAGATTTTTCTTATTTCAAATTCTTTCGGAAAATAATACTGTTAAAGTAGCTGTTACTGAGGTTTTCAGGTAATAAATTATTTCATATTCTAGCACCAGGCCAGATGAAATCAAAAGAACGTCACCCTTGTTCTCCAAGTGATCATAGGAGATCAAGAAGCCCCAGCCAAAGGAGAACTCGAAGTAGAAGTTCTTCATGGGGAAGAAATAGGAGACGGTCTGATAGCCTTAAAGAGTAAGTACAAATATAAGAGGATTGAAAAACTTAATTTTCTACTTTCTCTGGAAGACATTTTAAAGAGTTTTCAGAAACAGGCCACAAGAATAATTTTATTTAATATACATAAAGATCAACTTTTTTGAGAAAAATATGCTCTTAGGGTGCCTGGGTGACTTAGTTTGTTAAGTGTCTCTCTTTTGATTTTGGCTCAGGTCATGATCTCAGGGTTGTGAGATCGAGCCCTGCATCCGGCTCCATGCATCCAGCTCCATGCTTAGTGCGGAGCTTAATATTCTCTCTCTCCCTCTTCCCGCCCCGTGTTTTCTCTCTCTCTCTCTCTCTCTCTCTTTAGGGGAAAAAAAAAAAGATGTGCTATTCTCTATTTGGAATGTATTGTTACTTAACTTGGGTTTATTGGATACCTTCCAGTGTTTTTATTTCATGGCAGATTTAACTTAGACCTTTTTAATAGAAAAGTAATATGTACTAAAGAAGAAAACCAAATCTTAAAATGTGTACTTGACAAAATGAGGAATTTTATTTTATTTTTAAAGATTTTATTTATTTATTTGACACAGATAGTGAGAGAGAGGGCACAAGCAGGGGGAGCAGCAGACCGAAGGAGAGGGAGAAGCAGGCTCCCTGCTGAGCAAGGAGTCCCACTCAGGTCTTGATCCCAGGATCCTATGATCTATTTCAGTTATTGTTTAAATAATAACTGAGCTGAAGGCAGACATTTAATGGACTGAGCCACCTAGGTGCCCCAAGGAATTTTAAATAAATAAAATTTTCCTAACTGAACTCATCCTAACTGAACTTAAAAATCTTAAGTTCTGGTGAATAAAAACTCATAAGAAATAGAATGAATCACTTGTGAAAGGTTGAAACTAAAATTAATATAAATCAATATATTTGTAAAAGATAAGTTATTTTCAAAAATAAATTCAAAATATGGTATTATTATAAGAAGACATGAAAATAATAGGTTTTTTGAAAAAGATATTTGCACATTGTCTGTTTTAGTTAGCCAGGAGTTTGTTTCTGTTAGAATAATAGTAAATCACAATGGAAATTAATTACTTGGTAAAGCTATTTAAATAACTGAAATTGCATTAGCATGCCTAAAGTCTTAAATAATTTAGTATTTATCTGGAGTTTTAATGTAGAATTTAAAGGTAAATTCTGTCCTTGCAGCACCTGGGTGGCTCAGTTGGTTAAGTGTCTGCCTTCAGCTCAGGTCATGATACCAGGGTCCTGGGATTGAGCCCTGCATCAGGCTCCCTGCTCAGTGGAGAGTCTGCTTCTTTCCTCCTCCTCCTCCTCCTCGTGCTCTCTCTCTTTCACTTTTTCTCTAATAAATAAATAAAATCCTTTTTTTTTTTTTAAGATTTTATTTGACAGAGAGAGATCACAAATAGGCAGAGAGGCAGGCAAAGAGAGAGAGAGCGGAAAGTAGGCTCCCTGCTGAGCAGAAAGCCTGATGCAGAACTCAATCCCAGGACCCTGAGATCATGACCTGAGCCGAAGGCAGAGGCTTAACCCACTGAGCCACCCAGGCGCCCCAATACATAAATTCTTAAAAAAAAAAAAAAAAAAAAAAGTCTATTCTTAAAGGTTAGCAGTCTTTGTGCTGGCTGGCTCAGTTGGTGGAACCTGCCATTCTTGATCTTGGGGTCATGAGTTCTAGCCCCATGTTAGATGTAGAGTTTACTTAAAAAAAAAAAAAAAAAAAGAATGATCAGCATTTACATAATATTCTCTTTCTGTGAGTAATATGCTTACCTGGGGAAAAAGAAAAAATGTCTATTGTCCCAAGTCATCATGGAACATCAGGAATACAGAATGAACCCCATCTTGTAAGACAATACTCTTTTGCTTTAGACTCATTATAACATCATTGCTTAACCTCCCTGACCTGTTTTTTCATTCATAAAATTGTAGAATGCAGATCTTACCTGGCTCTCCTTATATTCGTAAGGATCAGATTTTGTGTCTGCATGTGTGTGTGTGTGTATATGTAAATGAAGCAGAATTTGTGTAAGCCTAACAAAATGATAAGTAAATACAGTATATGTGGTATTATCTTAGACTAAAAAGAGGCCTCTTATTTTGTTTTTAGTGGATATGGATTAAAAAAACAAACTAGTTTGTTGCTGTCCACTGGATTATGATGAACTCTTTGAGGGGCAAGGAGTTTCATCTTATTCATGCTTATATCCCCAGCACTTAGCAGTAGTCCCTAGCTCATGTTAACCATTCCATACATTTTTGTTGAATTCATACTTCAGTGTATATATATATTCCTGAAAAATTGCCCCTCAGTCTTCTTTAGTAACATCGCCCCCTTTTTTCCTTCCCTGTGTTGGATTTTTTTCTGAAGGACAATTTTCCCATTTGGCTTTTTATGACAGGAATGAAATTTAATAATTTTTCTTTTTTTCATTAAGAGAGGGAGAGCGAAGGTTGGGGAGAAGCAGAGGGAGAGACAAAACCTTAAACAGGCTCCACACTCATTGTGGTGCCTGACATGGGGCTTGATCTTACCACTCTGAGATCATGATCTGAGCCGAAATCAAGAGTCAGATGCTTAAACGACTAATCCACCCAGGTGCCCCGAAATTTAATAATTTCTAAAAGCTTCTGCTTTTATTCCAGAATATATTCTCGATCAGTATATTTATACTATCCAGTGCTCTTTATTCCTTCATATAATTCCATGCTTCTATCTGAGATTATTTTCTTTCATCCTAAGGAAGTTTTAGTATTTCTTACAGTATAAGTCTGCTGGCAGTGAATTATTTCAGCTTTTGTTTATCTGAAAAATCTTCATTTTATATTCACTTTTTTTTTTAAATTTATTTATTTGTCAGAGAGAGAGGGAGGGAGAGAGAGCGAGCGAACACAGGCAGACAGAGAGGCAGGCAGAGGCAGAGGGAGAAGCAGGCTCCTCGCCGAGCAAGGAGCCCGATGTGGGACTCAATCCCAGGACGCTGGGATCATGACCTGAGCTGAAGGCAGCCGCTTAACCAACTGAGCCACCCAGGCGTCCCACTTTATATTCACTTTTGAAGGATTTTTTTTTTGCTGGGGATAGAATTCTGCGTTGGCAGGGACTTTTTTGTATGTATGTATGTATGTGTGTGTGTGTGTGTGTGTGTGTGTAAATAATCTCTATACCCAGTATGGGGCCTGAACTCATGATGAGATCAAGAGTCACATGCTCTACTAACTGAGCAAAGCAGGCACCCCTTTTTCCTGCTTTTAAAAATAATATTATTCTATTGTTTCTTGATATTTATAGTCAGCTGTCAGTCTTAATGTTGCTCCTTTAAAGGTATTGTGTCTTAAATTCTGATTTCAAATCATATAAATCTTTCACCTTTCACTAAAAGATTTCCATGGAGAGGAGAACTGGCTCTTAATCCACTTTTTCGAGGCCTTGTTTTAACAGGACTGTAAAAAAGTAAATAATTAATTAAATAAAGGTAATGTGTCTTATTCTCCAGGGTTTACTGAGCATCTTGAAATTGTGAGTTGATACCTTTCACTAATTGGGGAAAATTCTAGGTCATTATCTCTTTAAATATTGCGTCTGCCTCATTCAGTTTTTCTTTTTGACTGTGTGACTATGTTCTGTATTACCTCTTACACTCTATTAATGGATTTCTTAAAATTCCTTTTCTTTCCTTGTGTTTCAGTATCTATGTTGTTTTACAGTTCAGTTCATTTCTTCTGCTGTATCCAGATTGCTGTTATATTGATATAACTTAAATTTCAGAAATATATTTTCAGTTCTAAAATGTCCATTTGTTTCTGTAGATTCCAGTATTCTCTTGGATGTCTCTATTTTTAAATCTGTTTGCCCGTCTTTTCTTCTTACTTCCTTGAGCATACTAGTCATAGTAATTTTTTAAAATTCCTGTCTGAATAATGCCAATATCTATATTACTTTGCATCTGGGTTTTGGGTTTTATTTTGGTCTTTTATTTCCTTAGCTTTTAGTAACTTTTATCTATTTTTCACATACCTCATAATTTCTTTATTGAATGTTGGACATTGCTGATGAAAACTTAAAACACTTTGGGTGATACCCTCCAAAGAAAGTTGTTTTCTTCTAGCAGGTGATTGGCAAATCACCTTGATCCTGTCGAGGCTTGGTTTGAGGCATTGTTAAGGCTGGTTTATTTTAGCTTTATACTTACTCTTGGGGTGTGGTGCTTACCTGTAGGGTATGGTCCTCATGGGTTCTTAACTGAAAGCCTGAATTGTTACGTTAAGTTCCTTGACCTTTTGGTGGCTTAAACTCCAGCCTCTCTCCCCAGCACTGTGTGTCTGATAGAATTTCAGCTTAATTCCTGAATCTTCCAACTGCTATTTTTGCTGACTTCTTGGAGTCCGATCCTGTACTTGCACAGCTGAAAAGATGGCCAATGACTTGAAGAGAATTTATAGGCAAATTTTAGGAGATTTTTCTGTCTGCCATTCCCTCCTTGAGATTTTGCCTCTTTAGTCCCAACCATTTTGGTAAATCTGAATCCTAACTTGTCTCTCCAGCTTAGTCAGATAGCCATTTTCTGGTTGGGTTCAGTTTCCCCGTCAGCACTTGGAAAATGGTCTTAGTTAAAAGAGCCATGGCTTGTAACCCCTCAAGTTCTCCTAGGGTTGGTTATTCTCCAATGCCTTTAAATAGTTGTTTTTTAATGTTATTTAGCTTCTTTATATAGTTGTTTTCCACGGGAAGGTTAGCTTAATACACATTGTTCTATCATGGCAGGATTCAGAAGTCCTGCATCTAGATTTTGTGTTTGTCTTTATAAGCATTATTTGACAAACTTTAATTACTTTCTCTCTCTTTTTTCTTCTTTTTTTTTCTTTCTTTCCTTCAGATTTTCATACCTCTTCGGAGTTGTATAACCCAGATTAAACATGCAGGGCATTTTTCAGAACTGACCCATATCATAAGATAAATCTAGCAAGGCAGATTTGGTCACAGATTCTAGTATAACAAATATTACAAACTTGTTACTTATGTTTGAACTAAAAGCATGCAAAATAAAATTAAAATTGTTTCTTTTAGTTTATCCAGGAAAAACATAACTAATATAAAGTGTATAAATTCCTGAAATTGCTGTTTCCTAACTTTTCATTAAATGTTTTTGTGTGAAATATATACTCTTAACATTCATAATGTTTGCAGGTCTCGACACAGGCGATTTTCTTATAGCCAATCTAAATCTCGCTCCAAATCACTACCAAGGCGGTCTACCTCAGCAAGGCAGTCAAGAACTCCAAGAAGGAATTCTGGTTCTAGAGGACGGTCAAGGTCCAAGTCCTTACCAAAAAGGTCCAAGTCAATAGGAAAATCACAATCAAGTTCACCTCAAAAGCAGACTAGCTCAGGAACAAAATCAAGATCACATGGAAGACATTCTGACTCCATAGCAAGATCCCCTTGTAAATCTCCCAAGGGGTATACCAATTCTGAAGCTAAAGCACAAACAGCAAAACACTCTCATTTTCGATCACATTCCAGATCTCGGAGTTATCGTCATAAAAACAGCTGGTGAACAGCCGCAGAAGAGCGCTACATAGTCTTGAATGTGTTATTAAACCTCTCATTATGTTAAATAAAAATTCTTCGAGGCTTATAGAAAATGTGAGTTACTTTGGGCATGTGCAACAAATAAAATCTCTAGTTTTGGGGTCATAAAGACTTGGTCTCAATTTAAAGGGCCCATACCACAAATTATGATGTGTCTGATATGTCACCATTTTATGGACCGTTTTTTTTTGTTTACATTGTGGCAGAAGGATACTTTTCAAGGGAAGTGGGTAAAATGGAACTAATGTGGAAAATCCTACTTGGATATTAAGTATTAGTAATATTAATGATACCTTTTACAAAAATATTTTTTACTTTAAAGCACTTTTACTTTCATGTAAAAAGTAATTATAACTGTATAATTACATAGGGCAGACTTAAACTACTTGATACCTTATGTCTCTCTTGTATTTTCTGTTTAAAGTTGGGCCAGTTCCTAGTGGATATTAGTTCATATTACAAAATTCTGACATTCCTAAAAGTAGAATTTATCTAGAGATCAAGTGTTCAAAAAATACATTCTCTCCTGAGCTCAAAAAGCTTTTATTTTTACTGTGTGAAACAGTATAGATAAGTTGACATTAAGTTGCATCCTGTACCGTGTTCATTCACTTTCAGAAATAGAAAACCTTTTGAAAAATACTGAGTTTTGAATGGTTGGAGACTACTTCTCTAAAAATTATGTGCAGGACTCATTATCCAAAAATACTCATATTAAGCCTTATACATTTGAAGAGTGGTACATTTTGTATAAAAATAGTTTTTTTAACATTATTTCTACATATCTACTTTTCATCCACTACTTAATTTTTTCTTTTTGGAGTTCCAGCTCAAGACTTTAAATTGTATAGAGTAAGTCCTGTTATTTTTGAAAGTGTTTAGTATCTTGTATTAAAGAATTCAAGACTGCATCCTCAATAAGCTTTGTGGTTTTCAGATTTACTTTACATGCTCTTCATTTTTATAAACCAAATAACTATTGATAATTGCTTTTGTAGTTGTTAAAACTGAGAATTTCTTTAAAAATGTGTTTGTAGTTTACGTTTTTCAGAGGGTTTTGGTAGTATTTGTGATAAAATGGTTTTGCATATGATTATTATAGGGGATATATTTATAGAGTTCTACTTGTGTACTTTGTTGAAGTATATTGAAAATTAAAAGTTCTCAGCCCATATAGTTAATATTTGTGACTATAGAGTGCTTAAGAAAAAAAATCTGTCTTATATTTTTGGCATATAGGAGCCAGTGTTGCTTCTATTTTTTTTTAATATTCCACTTTTCATTGCATTTTAGACCCTATGTAAGAAACAACTTTACAAAATAATTTATATGCTGGTAATATTTGGACAAGTATCATAAATTCATGTAAACTGTACAGTACCTTCTGAATATACTTTCTTTAATCATTAATAGAATTAACTTCAAAACTACAACTCTTTGAAGTGTTCATCTGTAATAAAATTTAGTCATAAAATTATGTGACACTGTTGAAAATCTAAAGGATAGTCCAAAGAAAGAACAGACAAATATTAATAGTAATGTTTTATATTTTCTAAATAAATATTTGGGTTTATCCACACAGTTATCTGAAATACTGTTATTTGAAATACTAAGTAGGAATTGATTATAGTGTCTGTAACTTTGCATTTGATTATATCTTAGTAAAAATTTAATACAACAGTATTTCTGAAGATTCTTACCCTTTAATTTACCTCTGATTTGGTTTTCCATTGTAATCTTCAGGCTGCTTAGGAGGATACTATTTGATTTGATGAAAAAACTGGAACGATAACAGTTGAGACTCTTTTGAACATTTACTTGACACTGCTCTTTAAGTTTTACATTATTTACTCATCATCACGACAGCTCTATGAGATAAATACCACTGCAGATAAGGAAAGGGGATGCAGAGAGGCTCAGTGATACCCACCAGGTCACATACTATTAGACTTGGGAGTGGGTAGCGGCTGGGCTCCGGACTGTCCCTCCCTGACTGTGATGCTAAACTGAGATAATGTTTAGAGGGAAAGGAGAGAATAGAATTAGAAAAATAAATGATTATAAGCTTTCAGTGTCAATGGGTTCTGTGACTAAGTGGAATTTGGTTCCTTGAGAAATTTTTCTTCTGGGTATATCTCTTCTGGGATTGACTTTTGTTATAGAATTGTTTCTTGGACCATTTAGGAGAGAATACTTAGGATAAGACTTAATAAAGCAAATATTTTACACATCTGTGATCATTTCCTTTAAAGATAATATATTTACTCAGACACTTCCCAAGTTTAGTATAGGAGAACTAGCTGTCTACATTTGTTCAGGGTCAGAGGATAAGTTAATATAAAAAAAAAAATTTAAATGGCCACTACAACTGTTTGTTTCCTTTCTCCCCATAAATAGTACACAAATAATTTCTGGGGGCGCCTGGGTGGCTTAGTTAAGTGTCTGCTTTCAGCTCAGGTCATGATTCCAGAGTCTTGGGATTGTACCCCATGTCAGGATCCCTCCCCTGTGAGTTATCTGCTTCTCCCTCTCACTCTACCCCCTCCCCCGCTTGTGTTCTCTCTTGCTCACTCTTTAAAAATAATTTCTGTATAGGGACGCCTGGGTGGCTCAGTTGGTTGGACGACTGCCTTCGGCTCAGGTCATGATCCCGGAGACCCGGGATCGAGTCCCTCATCAGGCTCCCAGCTCCACGGGGAGTCTGCTTCTCCCTCTGACCTTCTCCGCACTCATGCTCTCTCACTGCCTCTCTCTCAAATAAAGAAATAAAATCTTTAAAAAAAAAATAATTTCTGTATAGCAGATGATACTTGGAGCTGCAAACAGTGGAATATACCAGTTTTTTTATTTGAAGCCTAGGATTTCATCTTGCACTGGGCTAACTTATTTTTAAATGAACAGAGCTAATTTCGGGACACCTGGGTGGCTCAGTCAGTTAAACATCTAACTTCAGCTGAGGTCCTGATCTCAGGGTCCTGGGATCGAGCCCCAAGTTGAGCTCCCTGCTCAGTAGGGAGTCTGTTTCTCCCTCTCCCACTAATCCTCCTCCCGACTTGTGCTTGTGAGTTTTCTCTCTCTTGGTCTCAAGTAAATCTTAAAACTAGTTTCAGGACTTTATATACTATTTGTAGTGTTTACTTGAAATGCAACTGTTGTATTACACATAAGAATGTCTGCCTTTATTCTCATCCCATTGCAAAAGACAAAATTAGTAAAAATCTGAAGTATTTAGAAATATTTCTACAATTCCTCTAAACTCTATTAAAATTTTAATTTCTTAGAATTAAATATTAATATTTGTTTTCCATACAGGTGGTAGAGTATTTGGAGCATTTGTATGTAGATAAATATATGCTACTTAGGAGTACCTGACTAGCTCAGTTGGTAGAGAATGACTCTTGATCTTGGGGTGGTGAGTTTGAATCCCACACCAAGGATAGAGGGCACAGTTTACTTAGGAAAAAAAAAAAAAAAATGCGTGCGCGCACACACTCACACACACACACAGACGGTATTTAGTATGGTGTGGTGCAGAGATGTTAATTTGGCATCATGGAACCAAAACTTGAGGTCTAGGCCCTGTAGATTTTCAAACAAGTCCATGACTTGCAAGAGTTTAAGGACCAGTGGTTCAGTGAGACATGGCTTTTGGAGTCAGAACTTAACCTATATTTGGCTAGAAAACATTTTCAAGCATTAAATGATGATTATGCACCTTAGCATCTAAATCCCTCCCTTGATGAATAGGGCATTTAGGAGCATATCATGAACTCTGGCATTGGTTTATAAGGTCAATTTAGGCCTTTTGGAAAATTTGTCTTGTATACCTTCAAAAAGATGTTTATAAAATTAAGAAATTAAATATAAAGATAATTCAGTCAAGAAATTTTTTGGAAATACACTTGGATAGAGTCAGACATAACAGGTTGATTTAACTTCTCTCAATATAATGACATACCATTTTTTTACTGAAATTGTTAAAAATTGAAATAAAAAATACTATTAGGGCGCCTGGGTGGCTCTGTCATTAAGTGTCTGTCTTTGGCTCAGGTCACGATCCTGGGGTCCTGGGATCAAGGCCCACATGGGGCTCCCTGCTCAGCGGGAAGCCTGCTTCTCCCTCTCCCCCTGCTTGTGTTCCTTCTCTCCTTGTGTGTCTGTCAAATAAATAAAATCTTTAAAAAATATATAAACTATTATACCCCATTGTTAGTATTTTCTCCCCCAAACTGTAATGTTTTTATTCTGTTTGGGGGAAAGGGCTATATGAATCTTACATTCTAGGGATATACTGCAACTCTGAACTTACGGAAATAAATAGTATCAACCTGTGGAGGTAGATGGGTGCAAAGTAGATGGACGGTTACTGTCTTTTAAAAGTAAGTGTTATGAGGGACGCCTGGGTGGCTCAGTTGGTTAAGCAGCTGCCTTCGGCTCAGGTCATGATCCCAGCATCCTGGGATCGAGTCCCACATCGGGCTCCTTGCTGGGCAGGGAGCTTGCTTCTCCCTCTGCCTCTGCCTGCCACTCTGTCTGCCTGTGTTCGCTCGCTCTCTCTCCCTCTCTCTCTGACAAATAAATTACAAAAAAAAATTAAGTGTTATGGGATGCCTGCGTGGCTCAGTCAGTTAAATGTCTGCCTTTGGCTCAGGTCATGATCCCAGCATCCTGGGATGGAGTCCTGCATAAGGCTCCTTGATCAGTGGGGAGCCTGCTTCTCCCTCTGCCTGCTGCACCCCCTGCTTGTGCACGCTCTCTCCCTCTCTGACAGATAAAATCTTAAAAATAAATAAAAGGTGATTTTGGTGATTGGGGATACCTGGGTGGCTCAGTGAGTTAAGCATCTGCCTTTGGCTCAGGTGATAATCCCAGGATCCTGGGATGGAGCCCCAGGTCAGGATCCCTCCTCAGTGGAGAGCCTACTCCTCCCTTGCCCCTGGCCCCCTACTCTTCCCCTGCCATGCTCTTTATCTCAAACAAAATCGTTTTTTTAAAAAAGGTGATTTTAAGGGGCGCCTGGGTGGCTCAGTGGGTTAAAGCCTCTGCTTTCGGCTCAGGTCATGAACCCAGGGTCCTGGGATTGAGCTCCACATCGGGGTCTCTGCTCCACTGAGAGCCTGCTTCCTCCTCTCTCCCTGCCTGCCTCTCTTGCCTACTTGTAATCTCTGTCTGTAAAATAAATAAATAAAATCTTTTTAAAAAAGTGATTTTAAGTACATGGTTCATAAAATTCAAAAACCATATTCAACTTCCATGTTTATAGTAAATAGATTACAAATTAAAATCAAGAATATCTTAACTATATTGTCAGGTTTCAGGTTCTTTCAGAACACTGGCCAAAAACTTAAAGGGTCAAGGTTGGTTGCATGTTCATTACTGTTTGATCTTATGTGTACAATGAGTAGTTTCTCAGAAAAAGTGTAATTGAAACACGGAGCAAAATAACTATTCTAGTTTGTAATTGTATGAACTAAAGGGCTTCATAAAGATAGATTGAGGAAAACCGGGAATTCTCTGCTAAGACCACCTGTTTTCTAAAGAAATAACTACATTCTAGTTTTCTTAGCTTATGCTGATGATATAGACTTAAAATGCTGTTAAGTTGACTCTAGTTTCAAGAAAAATCTCAGTATAAAATTGTCTTCCAAGGGCGCCTGGGTGGCTCAGTTGGTTAAGTGTCCAAATCTTGATTTCAGTTCAGGTCATGATATATCAGGGGCCTGGGTCAAGCCTGGCTTGGCCTGCCTCTCTCTCTCTGCCCGCGTCTCCCCCCACCTCCCACCCCGGCTGGGGCTCACATGGGCTCTCCCTCAATCAATCAATCAATTCTTTTAAAAAAGTAGTCTTCCAAGAACCAAGTGATAGCCTATTTCTTTTAATAGTGAATTAAGTAAATAAATTGTAATAGCTTTTTGGGAACAGGATTAGAATCATTCCTGTTACATTGGTGAGGCACTATCTGCTTTGTGAAAATAATATTTCACAACTTGAGAAAAGTATTCTGTTGAAGACGTTTTCAAAATTGACATAAGCTATGCAACTGGTCAGACTCTCCTGGGAGATCTTCTATTTTAAAAATGAGAAGACATATTAACACATTAACACATTGTGAAATACTTACACGATTTCATAAGAACCTTACAGAAAAACGTTGATATTCAGCATTGTAAGTAAACCTTCAAATTTTGGCCTTAAAATATTATATGTAGCTGAATTAAAAATGCTAATGTTCTAGTTTTTTTAAGATATTCCTTACAATTTTTAATGGATATATAAAGAACCATTTTTGGTATTGTAATTCCCTTCTCTTACCATATAATCCACTAAAATGAGGGTTGTTTTTTTTTAAATACCACTTAAAAACATGATGGATGAAAATTTTTATTCCAAAGTATCTCATATAAAAGCTCTTTAAACAAAGGTCTGACCTGCCTGCTAGTAGTCAAATATAACTCATTAAGAGGTTTTGTCAACCATACTTTTCCACCCTCTATTATGATTAAAAGGTTATGGCTTTTATATGAATATTTTCCATCATAGAAAGTGGAACTACATCTTTTAAGGAGTAATTTTAAACACTTTTAGCTCTCCATTAGCACCACTGGTATGAATTCAGCATTAAAGGCTTTAAAGTGTAGGAACCAACCAAGAGTTAAAAGAGTTTTACACCTTAGTGCCCTCCTACTCCCTAAGCACTTCAATGTTAACCACCCCTTCAGCCATCCCCTTTCTTCTCTTACATAGTTATTTCTTTTCACTGCTTGAAGTTCAAGTTGTCCCACTTTAGACAATTTCTTTAACTTTTCTCTCAAACCACAGGCAGTTATTATAAATCCCTTTCATAATATGTTTCCATCCACCTCTTTATCCTTCCTAATTTAAGCATCTTCAAGCGTTAACATTTTGTCAACATTAACATTAAATGTTGACCGTCTCAGCTCAGATCATGATCCCGGCGTCCTGGGATCAAGTCCCGCATCGGGCTCCTTGCTCGGCGGGGAACCTGCTTCTCCCTCTGCCTGCCACTCTGTCTGCCTGTGCTCGCTCTCTCACTCTCCCTCTCTCTCTGACAGATTAATTAAATAAATAAATTTTAAAAAAATTAAAAAAAAAATAAATGTTGACCGTCACATTTCCCAAATAAGCCAATGCTTAAATACATCAAATACATTTTCCTCTTTCAGTTCTTATTTATAGTGGCTTTGGTTTTTCAGTCATTAATTAGAGTTGTTCTTTAAAAGTGTGATAACCAACTAACCAGACTACCTGAAAGTGCAAAGAAAATCATTCAGGAGATTTATGGTTTACAACCTCAAAAGATGATTTGTGTTGTATGCTACACGTAAGCTTTTAGAATTATTGGCATGGACTCAACTGACATGTAATGTTGGAGTGAACTAGTAAAGCATCTTTAATCTTCCCAAATTCTATTAACATTTTGTTACAAAACTCTAGTAAAAAATAATTTTACAGTGAACACCCATATACCCACTACCTAAATTCTACAATTAACAGTAAATTATACCTGCTTTTTCCTGTATATATCCATGTATTTTCCAATTATTTTAAATTTAATAGTAAAATTCTGAAAACTGGAGTGCTCATAAGTAGGGTATTCCAATTAGCTAAAGAGTGATCCAGAAAACCTTAGTTGAATAACTCTCATGAAACTAATTTTTTCTTTTGAAATTTAGGTTCTGGTCTCAAGCATCAGATTAAAGGAATTTAACAGACAGATGGTTAAGGAGTATACAGTGAGTAAGACCACTGGAAAAGCTAATGGAGAAGGGCAATCTCATCTTTGACATCAACCCTTTCATTCTAAAATTTGAGAACAATAAATGCCTGATCACTTAAAGAATAAGGGTAATTTTAACCATTGACAGCCTTTATTTCACAGCAGGATGACCAAAATTGTAGCTCCAAGGGTTTTTGGTTTTTTTTTTTCTTTTTTAAGACTTTATTTGTCAGAGAGAAAGAGAGAGAGTGCAAGCACAAGCAGGGGGAGGGACAGGCAGAGTGAGAAGCAGGCACCTTGCCGAGCTAGGAGCCTGACTCGTGATTCAGTTCCAGGATCCTGGAATCATGACTTGAGTTAAGGCAGACGCTTAACTGAGACACCCAGGTATCCCTCCAAGGTTTTGAGAGGAAGAACCAAAACTCTCTATGATCCGATGTTGCTAAGTACAGTACAATAATAATCTTTCTATTTAAAGTTCTTCCTGTTAAAAGGCAATTTTGAGTTCAATTTAAATCAAATATTGGCATGCTGGAAATAATCAAAAGTCATCAAGCCGTCTTCTACCTGCCATCTCCTCCTCAAAATTCTAGACTGCCAGAAGCACATTTGTAATTTGGTTTTGACAACTAATAAGGCTACTCTCTAATTTTAGAAAAAAGGAACTATCTGTAGTAACTTAGGAATAGCTATGTATATATGACCAGCTTTGGAGGAATTTGATTAGTATCTATTATCTTCAACCAGATATAAAATAACACATATTTTCTGCCATTTTAGGTATTAGGTTAGGAAAAATTACTTTCCTGAATCCTTTCTTATACATAAAAGTTTTAACTATGTGAATTACTAGAGAAATGAAATTTTTTTTTCATTATTATCAGTATCTTTTAAGCTATTATATGTTCACAACACATGATCTAATTAAATGGAGCTTAAGTAGAACACGTAGTCTCCTTTGACAAATGTGCATATGCTTTTCTATGTAGGTTACTTCTGCCAGTTCTCCCATTTTTTCTTTCTACCATTACTTAATTCACAGACTGTAATTAATGCCATATAATCTATGATAAACTACTCCTCTAACAGAAAGAACTTTAAATTTGTGTCACCAATTCTTCACTAAGGGAACATTACTATAAACTCTGCTTTAGAAAATGAATTCTAGGGACGCCTGGGTGGCTCAGTTGGTTAAGCAGCTGCCTTTGGCTCAGGTCATGATCCCAGGGTCCTGGGATCGAGTCCCACATCGGGCTCCTTGCTCGGCAGGGAGCCTGCTTCTCCCTCTCCCTCTGCCACTCTGCCTGTGCTAGCTCGCTCTCTCTCCCTCTCTCTGACAAATAAATAAATTTAAAAAAAAAAGGGCAATTTGCTTTAAAAAAAAAAAAAAAAAAAGAAAATGAATTCTAAGATCTCAGCAATGAGCCTCATAAATGCAGCACCTTTTATAAATCTTAAATTGTAATTGTTTGGGGTTATAACACAAGTTTAAGTTTGACAAATACAATTCCTGCGTGTTAGGAATATTACTTATATGTTTCAGCATATTTAATTTAGAATTCCAAGATAATTGCAAAGGATATGAAAAGTAACTTAATCTGAAAACTGTCAGAGATTAATTCAAGACAATCTAATCCAAGAGATTTAAAGAAAAGGGGTTTAGTTGAAGCACAAAATAGATGATCTCTAACCCTAAAAAAAAAAAAAAAGAGACTCTATCTACCCCCTACCTTTAGAGAATCCTATCTAAAACTTTCAAGAAAGTTTCTTTCAAAGGTTAAACTTTTATGTGTTGATAAATAGCATGCTATAAAATGTACTCTCAAATTTCCTTTCTAATTTAAAAACAAGTAGTTTCTGAATTACACATGACTTGTGTTTATACACTTCTGCCATCTCATCTCACAACAGAGACATCCTCTTTTCACTTGAAAACTGTCATATTTTGGGTTTTTTAAAGATTTATGGATCTAGAGGAAAGGAAATACAAAAAAACAACTTTGAAGAGTTAACTCAGAGATCAGATGCTCAGCAAGGCAGGCCTGTGATTTTATTTTATTTTTTAAAGATTTTATCTATTTGACAGAAATCACGAGTAGGCAGAGAGACAGACAGAGGTGGTGGTGGGGGTGGGAAGCAGGCTCCCTGCTGAGCAGAGAGCCAGATGGGGGACTTGATCCCAGGACCCTGGAATGATGATCTGAGCTGAAGGCAGAGGCTTAACCCACTGAGCCACCCAGGTGCCCCAGGCCTGTGATTTTAAAATGCATTTAGTTCAGCAATGTCATTCAAAAACTTAAAATATATGGGAGGAGGATGAGACCATTAGCCTTTCCACACACAAGTGTAAGTAAGTATGTTTGATTTCCTTTGACACGTGAAGCAGGTATCAGTTGCAGAAAGGGCATGGGAACTGGGGAGACTTCCAACCTCTAAATAAAGGATAATGTATTCAGCAACGTAATGGAAGGTCACTAGGAGATGGGAGGTGCACTAAAACAGAAATAGAAGTATGAAAGATTGGGGGCATCTACCTGGCTCGGTCAGTAGTGCAGCATGCAAATCCTGATTTTGGGGTTGTGAATTTGAGTCCCACAATGTGTGTAGAGATTACTTTAAAAAAATAAAGTTATAAAAGGTCAGTTTTACCTAGTCTGAAATCTTGGACAAACAAAAAGTAAATAAACTTTATTACTTCCTTCACCACATGGGCCCCCCTGCTATCAGAATTCAGAACTTGAATTGGAACTCTCTCCTAACATAGGCTTTTACAGCTAGGTAGAGAACCAATTACCATTTACCAGTTTCAGAGGAAATACATTTTTTCTAAAAGATTTATTTATTTATTTATTTGAGAGAGAGCATGCACGAGAGGAAGGGGCAGAGGGAGAGAGAATCTCAAGCCGACTCCAAACTGAGCGCTGTGCCCAGACGTGGGCTGAAGGTGGAGCGAGATCTTATGACCCTGAGACCACGACCTGAGCCGAAACCAAGAGTCAACGCTTAACTGACTGTGCCACTCAGGAGCCTCCAGAGGAAATACTTTTTTTTTTTTTTAAGATTTTATTTATTTATTTGACAGATCACAAGTAGGCAGAGAGGCAGGCAGAGAGAAAGAGAGAGGAGGAAGCAGGCTCCCTGCTGAGCAGAGAGCCCAATGTGGGGCTCGATCCCAGGACCCTGGGATCATGACCTGAGCCGAAGGCAGAGACTTTATAGAACCCACTGAGCTACTCAGGCGGCCCCCAGAGGAAATACTTTTTGAACTCAACAACTAATTTACTGTCATAGGTGAAATTCAGAGTCCACAGGAGGCAGAAGGTATGAGGTCAAGAGTACTGGTAAAGGTTTTAATTAAGCCTTCTGAGAGAAAAAGAGAGGCTACCTAAAGACAAACTACTTCAGTTCCATTTTCATGCTGTAATTACTGCTTCTGTGCACTATTACCAAAACCGTACTTCTAGGTCTGACCTGTCTTCTACTTGCTGTGTATTTCCATGTGGATAGCTCACACACCCCTCAACGTTCAACATGCAAATCAAAAGTGCCTTTCTCTATAATTTGGATCCCCCTCCAGAGTTCCCTAATTGCTAGTTTTGTCTTCCTAATTGCCCAATTTAAAAACTCTTTTCTTACCCTCCATGCAATTGCTCAACGCTTAATTCTACCTTCAAAACATCTCCCAAGTAAGTCCACGCCTGGGTGTTCCCTCCAATAATGTCCTTGGGCTCATTTCTCTAATTTTAAACTACCAACAAATCCTTTTTCCTCAAGCTTTCCCTTTCCAAACTGTTCTCCATATTTTCACCAGTTTTCTTTTTGAAGCAGGAATCTCTTTCTCTTGCTCATAAACCTTTGACAGCTCTGCCATTCTTGCAGAATAAAGTTGCATCTCTTACTACATTCACGACCCTCAGGTTATTACCGCAGTAAACCTTTTAGTATATCGTGTCTTTCTTTGCGTTTGTCTTGAGCACTTGGATACTCCCCGTCAATTTTACACCATTGTCTATAGACTTTTACCTCTGACCATTAGTTTCCTTTTCTTTACACGTCAGATACTATGTCAAATATCTTAAGGCCCAACTCAATGCTACTTCTGAGGCGTCAGATTCCCAACTAGACAATCCCTACTCACCAGAACTCCTCACTACCTTCTGGAAGAAAACAATGACTTCACTTTTGTTTTCACCTCTTCAGGCATTTGTTGTTGCAGGGAAGGGGACTGCGGTTTGGGTTTTGGTTAGTTGTCATTTCTTCCCCAGCCACCCATACACTTTCAGCGCTGCCATTTATCCTTGTTTTTCCTGAACATACCTCACATGTTAAGCCCCCACACATTAAACTGTAGGCATGCTGCTCAAAAATGTCACAAAGGAGCTGGGAAATGTCAAACGAGGGTGGGGAGGGGTGGCTGAGACAGTTTTATTTTCCATAAGACAGGGACTCTATTAGTTTGTTAGGAATTTTTATAATCTTATAAACAAATGTGTTATCAAACCTGTGCAAGAATGAACCATTTTCTGGAATCAGACTGGGAGACAGGTCAGATCAAAGCAACCCCTTAGTTTTAATATTTACACATTACTAGAAAATATTAAAATTGGTGACCAGTATTAAGGGAATTTTCAAACTATGGTTTGAACTTCTAAAATGAGTTTTCCTAACTATTTTTGAAGAAGGTATTTGCATGTATGTGAGCAGGAATGGAGCCACATACAGAATGCGAACATCAAATAGAAGTTCCTTTGCATCTCTAAACCCTTTCCCTTCTTTTCTAGAACTGATGTCCCCACTCAAAAAACTTGCCTTTATACCACCTCTTAAAGCCCTCAAATTTCAAAAGCAGTCCCCCTTTTTTGTAACCTCAAGCCACTTAGTATCTTTTTTCCCTACAACATTTCTGGAAGAACCAGTAATAAGGCAGAAGGTGGCTTTGAGTGAGGACAACCCAAACCCTACCCCAGAAATCTAAATGCTTTTGAGAACATGGAGGGGGTTGAGGGACAGGGCATCCAGAGTCTAGCCTACCACAGCCACAGCTCCACACAATCTTAATTTCACCGTTTTGGGTGGGTTGCCAGCTGTCCCAGGTCCATTCTGGGGCCTGATGCTGAGGGGCAGAAGCACTGGGATAAAGTCTAGGTTTTATTCCTTCTCAACACGAGAGTTGAGTTAGGGCTTTTAAAGAGGGCAGGTAAAGACAAAAGTAAGTAATGTGGGGATTTTTTTTACATAGTCTGGAATCACATGCAAGAGAAAAACAAATGGTTTTCCCCCCGAGTGTAGCACGACTGGATCCCATTTAAGTCCCATGGTTGTACAGCACTAGCTTTATACTATAATATTGTGAAGGTAAGGGGGTGATTATAGTCCAGTTGACCCCCGAGTAATAGAGGAGCTTAGGGGTACCAACTCCTGTACATTCAAAAAATCCCCATGTAACTTTTGATTCCCCCAAATCTTAACTATTTTTTTAAAAATATTTTATTTATTTATTTGACAGACAGAGATCACAAGTAGGCAGAGAGGCAGGCAGAGAGGGAGGGAGAGAGGAGAAAGCAGGCTTGCCGCCCAGCAGAAAGCCCGATGTGGGACTCGATCCCAGGACCCTGAGATCATGACCCGAGCCGAAGGCAGTGGCTTTAAACCACTGAGCCACCCAGGCGCCCCTCAAATCTTAACTATTAATAGTCTGTTGACCAGAAGCCTGGTAAGTCAATTAACATATTTTCTATCATATCCTGTATTCTTACAATAAAGTGAGCTAGAGAAAAAAAAAATCATGGTATTTACAGTATTGTACTGTATATATATTGTATACATATATATATACACAGTATTGTACTGTGTGTATATATATATATATATATATATGTATTGTACTGTATATATAAAAATCCATGTCTAAGTGGACCAACAAGTTTGAACCCATGTTATTCAAAGGTCAACTATATGCCTAACAACTTGAATGCCAAGGCACCAGGTGGCTCAGTTGGTTAACTGCCTGCCTTCAGCTCAGGTCATGATCCCAGGGTTCTGGGATCAACTCCTTGTTCAGAGGGGAGCTGGCTTCTCCCTCTCCCTCTGTCACTCCCCCTGCTTGTGTTCTCTCCAATAAATAAATAAAATCTTTAAAAAAGCAAACAAAAAAACTACCCTAAAACCTGAATGCTGGTCCTGATAAAATGAAGACTATTTGCCTAAAACATTCTAGTGTTTTTAATTTATAAACCACATAAACCACCTTAAAATTTATATTTTAACTTGCAAACCCCCTTTAAGTCTGGAAAGAATTATTCCTGTCAATCTTTTAATAGTGCATTTTGATGTTTTATTGCCTTTTTTCCCTTTATCTGCCCACAAGGACACTAAAATACTTAGCACTAAGATTAATGCAACTAAAAGCTCTACGGTGTTACCGTATCAGCAGTGTCACTTTACCAGTTAGCTGAGGGATCAGACTATACACTTGCCTGAAAGCAACTTCAGTATAAAATACCCTACATACGGATATATGCAATGGCACTTCACTATAGAACAAATTTCCACTCACATAAACCTTTCACCCCTTTGCAATGATAAGCCTTTTACTAGACTACTAGTTAAAATTTGTACCTGAAGTTGGTGAATGCAGTGTTTGCTTTATAATCCCATAAAACCAGTTACAGGAACACTGCAGGAAAAATGTTTTAAGACTTCAGTAGGAGAAAAACAGACAGAGGTGGTTAGATTGGCCTGCACTACAGTGTGAATTCCGTTGAAACCTAACCTACAATTAATGGTATTACAAAGTGAAGACTTTGGGAAGGGAGTAGGTTAGAAGGGTAGAACCCTCCTGAATGGATTAATAGCCTTACAAAAGGGGCCCAAGAAAACTTCCTCAACCTTCCTGCCATGTGACTTGATGAAAACTTCCTATCTATGAACCATGAGCTGGGTTCTTATGACACCAGATCTGGTGGTGTCATGATCTTGGACTTCCTGGGCAACAAAACTGAGAAATTTAGAAGCTACCCAGTCTTTGGTACTGTTACAGCAGTCTCAAGGGACTAGGGCCACTAGTATCTTACTAGAATACCAGAACTGGGACGCCTGGGTGGCTCAGTTGGTTAAGCGGCTGCCTTCGGCGAGTCCCACATCCGGCTCCTTGCTCAGTGGGGAGGCTGCTTCTCCCTCTGCCTTTGCCTGCCACTCTGTCTGCCTGTGCTTGCTCTCTCTCTGACAAAAAAAAAAAAAAAAAAAATACCAGAACTATTGAACTTCTAAGTTTGCCAATACCTTTCACTGTATCATCCGTAGTGTAATTCAGCCATTTTGTTTACTCTTCAAACCATAAAACCTATTATTTTATAATCTATTTCCTTTACTTAGAAAATCTTACAAAATTTTGCAGAGCTGAAAGCTTCCTATATTTTGTTAAAGTTTCTCTAAATGCATTTTTTAAAGCCAGTTATATGTAACTTACATGTAATAAGTATAGCTTTCTCGGGGCGCCTGGGTAGCTCAGTGGATTAAAGCCTCTGCCTTCAGCTCAGGTCATGATCCCAGAATCCTGGGATCAAGCCCTGCATCAGGCTCTCTGCTCAGCAGGGAGGCTGCTTCCTCCTCTGTCTGTGCCTGCCTCTCTGCCTGTGATCTGTCTGGTCAAATAAATAAAACCTTTAAAAAAAAGTATAGCTTTCTCTATATACATCCAAGAATGAAGCATCTTCTAGCCAGGGCCAAAGAATGGTTGGCTGGTATGTGCCACGTAAACAAGACTGCAGGCACTTACACAACTAGCTCATTAATACCGATTCTAAGGTTGTGCCCACACCACCTACCTTTGCACATTCAGAAAGTCTCCTCTACTGTATGAACTAAATGTGTATTTGACTCTACAACCTAAGACTCTTCCATTTATCTTTTCTTGGAAGGATGGTAACACCTTTCTCAACTATTCCACCTTAAGAGAATCATACATACCCTACCCTTTTTGTATGTCTGAGAATCATATATACCCTCTTAATACCCTTTTCATATGTTAAGTATTGCCTAACTACTCAAACTTTCCTTTTGTTTTAAGATAAACCTTAGCTTTGCAGAACTAAAAAACATACAGGGAAAACTAGTGCTTTAGAACAAAATTTGAATTTTTTTTTTTTAAAAAGATTTTATTATTTATTTGACAGAGAGAGAGAGAGAGAGATCACAAGTAGGCAGAGAGGCAGGAAGGAGGGGGCGGGGGAAGCCGGCTCCCTGCTGAGCAGAGAGCCCGACTCGGTGCTCTATCCCAGGACCCTGAGATCATGACCTGAGCTAAAGGGAGAAGCTTAACCCACTGAGCCACCCAGGCGCCCCCAACATTTGAATTTTATTAAGTAAAAATACATAATCTACCATATTTATCTTTTAGCAAACATCAAGAGGTTCAAAATAGCCACCTCTATTTTAACATAAATTATGCTTGCTTTGGTTCAAGAACCACCATTCAAAATCATCATAAATTTAGTGAACCAAACCAAGTGTCATTTTCTTTCACTGGTATTATAGAGGAAGTTAAATAGTGCTTATGAACAGTTCATATATAAAAATATACTGTAAATTATAAACGAATCAGTTGTACTTCTGACCACAACCATTCCCACTATAAAATGGGGAATTCCTCCCCTGGGAGGTAGCAGCATTAAATTATTGGACTCTAGGGACACCTGGGTCGCTCAGCAGATTAAAGCCTCCGCCTTCGGCTCAGGTCGTGATCCCAGGGTCCTGGGATCGAGCCCCGCATTGGGCTCTCTGCTCAGCAGGGAGCCTGCTTCCTCCTCTCTCTGCCTACTTGTAATCTCTGTCTGTCAAATAAATAAAACCTTTAAAAAAAATTATTGGACTCAAGTTCAGAGGGAGGAAGGACAGTTAGTGTAATACTAAGACAATTAGTAAAATGGAAAAGTTAAAACCCATCTCCTAGTCACACACACTCAAACATGAAAGTCACACATAAAGAGTCAAGACTAGTATAAGAGGGGGGGCCAAATTATTATTGTATTTAAAAATTTGATTACAACCAATTTTGTTGGCATTAAAATTAGAGATATTTTAAATTTGAATGGATAAACCAAAAACCAGAAATTAAGTTTGGTAAAAAATGGGAACAGGAGTTTTCCAGTAATTACAGATTAGAAGGCAGAAATCAATTTTTAGAGAAACATAGACAAACCCCATGTTTACAATGATTGTGCCACGGATTTAAACTTCAGTAGTGCATTAGTAAACTGTTCACATTTAGATCTTCACCTTGAGATTAGATAGCTGTTTCTTTAAAAAAAAAATCTCATTACCTTGTGCAAATAAATCGGTCTTCCATGTGCTTTAGCACACTTAAAATTTCTCCATTGTATATATACAAAACACCTACCAACTGGTAGGGCAAAATACATACTTTCATAACAAAACTATAATGTACCTCTCAAGTATGAACAATATACACATAATACATGGTATACAGTATTTACAAAATATAAAATATAATACAAGTTGTTTATGATTTTTTAAACTCATATTTTGCACTTGTATGTTACAAGGCAAATTTCCATTTCTGTACCAATTTCCTTTTCAAGAATCCATGGATTTTGAAAAAACTGTTTTACAGACATACTGCAATCTGAGATCTAAGTTTGAACTTTTAGGAGCGTTTTTAAGTGTACTGCCATCAACTCCCTATTTTGGTTGGAATTTTCAATAGTGCTTCCCATCCAGTGACTAGGAGGCTTTGGAAGAACACTAGGAGAAGGTGGATCACTAAACTTTGCCCCAGCATAATTTTCCTTTTGGTTCACTTCAGTTAGAAATGCTGATTTCTTCAAATGCATATTTTTAATGTTCTCAGTATTTTTAAAAGGCTTTTTTTCCTGCTTCTGGAGTAAATCAGATGAAACAGAATCCTGCCAAAAGTTATTTTCATTTCTTTTTGTAGAGGTGATCTTGGTTAGTGGTAAATTATATTTGCTTTTCTGTCTGTTTATCTTTGGTTGTTCACACAAGTGCATACCATGAACAAGCTGGCCGTGGGGAATGGCAATTTTCTCCGATTTTCCCATCTTTGATTTTAAAACCTACAAAGACAAGGAACATAAAAGTGAATACAGTCTCATGACAGAAATTAGTCACAAACCTCACACCATGTATTTAATGTTTTCTTCTCCTGGACTTTAGTTTATGGTCTCGATTAAACATGTATGTGCTCGCTGCACTTACCAAATAAGCAAACTCCAACTTTACTACTAAAAATACAATAATGACTATCACCAAGTGTTAAAGGGAAAATCCCAAATTAACCCAAGTTCATTGTTCTGTAACCGTAAGGAAGAGGAAGGAGCTACCTTCCAAACCTATACAAGCTAAACGTGTCAGCAGTTTTACACGAGGATGTGTCTAAGAGAAATTTCCGCATGCTTTCATTTTGATTGGCTGAATCTGGTTAAAAATAAAAACTATGTTCATAGATTACTGTGTCTTTTAGTCAAGTCCTTTTAAAATTATTCCAGATAAAAATTTAATTAGCAGGAACTAGATTTTAAGTGACAAGTGTTTTGGTTAATGGTTACCAACTACACAGAAAAATTATCTTCCAGTTTCTGAAAACAAAATTTCAGAAATTCAAATATTAAAAATTTAAATACTAATCACTTTATGTCTTTCCCAGTTACATAAAGCAAATACATGACAAAAAAATTGTTTCCACCTGCCCCTACTTCCTGGTTTAACAACTGCTTCAAAAACTTTGCTACACCAATTCTAATCACTTTTCCTAACTCAAAGTGATCTTTATAGGAAGCCACGACTGGATGGAAAAGTATACAGTACTTCATTAGATCACTGCCCTTCCAGTACTTGTAATATGGTAGGGAAGCGAGACCCAAAAAATAAACGCTGGGGCACAAGGTAACATTCCATTTAACTACCAGAG
The DNA here is from genome assembly GCA_004024625.1 of Mellivora capensis. Lineage (NCBI taxonomy): Eukaryota > Metazoa > Chordata > Mammalia > Carnivora > Mustelidae > Mellivora > Mellivora capensis. Next base: position 88,020 of record PISX010002190.1, on the reverse strand, counting down.
TTCCCGGTTTTTAACTGTTCTAGAAAAGAATTATTACTTGTTAACTAGGAAACTAGTAGGAAAGTAGACTATTAGCTTACCCTAATATCACAGAGCCGTGGAATTTTAAAATTTAAATCTAATGTAAGTAATCACGGAGGTCAAATCTCCTTTTCCCGCCCAAGGGCACAGCGAGAGAGAACCTGCCAATCTCTCCAATATTCTTCCAACAAGAAATGGCTGTAACTTATTTCCATTTTTAAAAATATGTAATGTTTGGGACACCTGGGTGGCTCAGTCGGTTGAGCGCTGCCTTCGGCTCAGGTCATGATCCCAGCGTCCTGGGATCGAGTCCCACATCCGGCTCCTTGCTCGGCGGGGAGCCTGCTTCTCCCTCTGCCTCTGCCTGCCTCTCTGCCTGCCTGTGCTCGCTCTCTCTGACAAATAAATAAAATCTTTTTTAAAAATGTAATGTTTTATTTAGTTTTTTACATTTTATTTACTTTTCTGAGAGGGAGCAAGCACACAAGGGAGAGGATGGAGGCGGAGCGCAGAGGGAGAAGCAGCAGACTCCTCTAGGAGCAGGGAGCCCGGTGCGGGACTGGATCCCAGGACTCTGGGATCGTGACAAACCGAGGGCCTACGCTCAACCAACTTGAACCACCCAGGCGCGCGCTTTTCTTCTCCAAGATTTTGTCAGACACAGAAGGAGCACAAGCAAGGGGAGCAGCAGACTCCCCGCTGAGCCGTGAGCCCAACGCAAGGACTCGATCCCAGGACTCCAGATCATAACATGAGCCGGAGGCAGACGCTGAAATCACTGGGCACCAAACCGTCCCCACCCCACTTATTTTCATTTCTAGTAAGACAGTGTAAGTAAGTCTTTGAAACTGGAAGGTTTTATTTTGCTATAGAGATCAATTTCAAATCATTTTAGCGATTTTAATCTCGTTTGAGTTTTCATTTTATCCTAACTCAACAGCATGGCAACTGGGTGGCTTAACGTTAACTCAACTTTTCTAAAAAGTTTCCTCGTTCCGGACACAATAAAACCACCTTCTACTAATAAGGCCTACTACAGCACGGACTGTAAATAAACCATCCCATTCCCCTAATAGACTAACACGCAAAACATCGTTTCGAAGAGGCAAGAACTGCCGCCACTCCTGCCAACTTCTGAAGTTAGAAGTAGAGCTAAGCAGGCTGGCCGGCGAGGGGCAGAGCCCCAATTGGGCCAGCGCCGCACACGGAGCACCTCTCATCTCAGCAAAAAGCCAAAGGGAATGGAGCCGCTCGTAGCCTACTCCAAATCCCACAACAGGGCGGTGAAAAAGTGCACGCGCGCCGCCGACTAGTCTTGCAGCTAGCAACGGTCAGGTAGCTGACGGCGGTCGCCCACCCCTTCCCCTACCACGGCCACACCGCCTAACCTCCTTCATGAGCGCCGGAGCGCTGCGCACGTAGCGCGCGCTGACGTCAGCCTCCCGCGGGCCCCTTCCATCCCCCACCCCACCGCGCGCCCGAACACCGAAACCCCCTGGAACGGCGCCAGCCTTCTAAATTGGGGCTGTTGCTGGGGCGCAGCCGCTCCTCTCATTGGCTGGCTCCCGGGAGCCAATCAGCAGCGCCAGCGCATGCCTCCCCCTCCCCCTTCTTCCCCCAGCTAGAACAGAGCGGGCGTCACGGAAACTTCCCTCCCGAGTAAACAGCCGCCCCTCACCCCGGCCCCCCCTTCCCGACCCCTCAGTGCAGGGCCCCAAATTCCAGGGCCCGGCCGTGGCCGTCTAAGGGCCAGAACTCAACACCCTCCATGTCCCCCTCGCGGTCCTTACCTCTCTTCTGAACAAGGGCTGGCCGGGCGCCGCGGGCCGCAGCTGGCCGGGGAAAGGGCTCGCTTCCTCAGTTTGGGTTGCGGCCGCAGGACCTGGGGCCAAATTGGCCGCCTGGTCCGGGACTTCCTGCGCTCCGCTCGGGCCCGTCGCGGGGCTCCGCCCGCTCTCGAGGCTCGGCCGGTGCTGCTGGTACTGATGGAAGCGGCTGGGCAGCTGCCCCGCCGGGCTGGCCCGCACCCTCTTCTTTCGCCGCTTCTTTGGCGCTGCCCGAGGGGTGCCTCCCGCCGTAGCTAGACTACAGTTGGACAGAGGTGCAGGGGCGCGAGGCTGCGGGGTCAGACAGGGACCGTCTCCCCCAAGGAAGTGAGGGAGAAAAAGGGTGGGGGGCAGTGCCCGGGGGTCCGGGATCCGGGGTAAAGGCGGCGGGGCCGTGGTCACCATCGGGAGGGCCCCGAAGTAACCGCGGGCAGGAAAGCCCAGAGACGCAAGGCGGCCGCCCAGGACAAGTGGCTCCCGCTGGGGGACGGAGACGACGGTCATAGCTCTAGGAGGAAAGTGGCTCAGCAAGAAGAAAAGGAGGAAGTGAAGCCAGCGATCACAGGGCGGCGGCGGCTGCTGCTGCTAGGAGAGCCCGAGTGGAGCGCAGACCATGGTTCGGGTGGTGGCGGCGCAGCAACAAACAGCTTCAGCCTCAGCGCGGAGTGTTGTTATCAGAGGCTCCGCCCTGTGCCCGCCCACCTCCCTCCAGGAGCCCAATTAGAATGCGACAGAACTGGCCACGCCCCTCCGGCGCTCCCTCCACCGCCTCCGAGAGACACACACAAACAACCAGCTTGCTGCAGCTCCGCACAAAGAGCGCGCACTGCGCAGGCGCTGCCAACGGGCTCTTTCGGGAAGATCTGGTCCCGCGAACAATGAAGTTCCGTTTCAGCCCCACCTCCCCCACCCTTCTCCTTACTCGCCCCCGCACCTTGCCCCGAAGGCAGTGGTGGAAGTGCAGGATCTAGGCTTAATTTGGAAAAGGGGATGGGGACGGGAGAAAGAATCTAGAAACATCAAGGCCCCTGATGCTTCCTCAGCTACTGACCTTGGGGATGTATCTGTTTTATTTCGAGCCTAATATAACAGTATTATAATTATTTTTTTTAAGATTTCAAAGTACGTTATAGGGGTTTCATTCTTAGCAATTGTAAGGAAATCAGTCCACATTTAAATTATATTTGGCGAAGCGCGACTTACGGTTTTTTGTTTTTTGTTTTTTGTTCTTTTTTCATTTACTCGGGTCACCAACGCTGTTCGTTAGCCACGGTAAAGAGTAAGAAGGAAGTGACTGATTGAAATTGGCCCCTTAGTATATAAAGAGTTCCTCATAAATCCGTAACTGAGCAATGGAAGTGTTACTGTCTTTATACTTGAAGAACCGTGAGACTTTGAGATCACGAAACGGTGCCTGACAGAGGAGAAAGCAAAGAGGTTTGCGTCTCAGAGAGAGAAAGTGAAACGGCTCTGCAACATACAGTCTTGTTTTGCTAGCTGTGTGTTACGGAAATCTCACACGCACCATCCCTCCGCGCTGCGCTCACACACACAAAATATCGTGGCTAGTTTATCAAGTACTTTTGTGGTAGAAACTGTTCTTTACACAAACTGTGTCATTTGAACTTCACAACATCCCTAAGGAACGGGTACTATATTTTAGCCCCATTTCGTCGGGGAGGAAACAGCTTTAGAAAGGCAAAAAATTCTTGTCAAGCATCATGCAGTAAGTTAATAGAATTTGGACTCCAGTCTAGGGATGGCAGGATCAAAGTGCGATACGTCTTTAGACCACCACAGTAATCTTACACTTCTCTATATTCTTAGAGCTTCTAGCAAATATTTTTCAGCTTTGTGGTGCTTGATAAATGTTTTATGATTGGTAACAAAGTTGGACAGAGGGAATATCTAGATTAATGCTTCCAAAACTTTATGCAAATGGTATAAACCCCTTGTAAATTGAGGAAGATCTGTATAAACTTTTCATATGAGAGTCCATCATTAATGGTTGCTGGATTTTATCATTTTTGCTAGATTTTACTCATTCTTGGGTTTCCAACAGGTTACATAGTAAGTGCTCCTATTCACGGGATGAATGGGAATCCTATACTTCCAGAGCTGTGACAGATCTTAGAGGGCCTTTAATTCAAATCCTCTGGTCTGCAAATTGAAGTTGGGTTCAAGAATGGCCTGGCAAGGGGCGCCTGGGTGGCTCAGTGGGTTAAGCTGCTGCCTTTGGCTCAGGTCATGATCTCAGGGTCCTGGGATCGAGTCCCGCCAAGCAGAGAGCCCGTTTCCCTCTCACTCTCTGCCTGCCTCTCTGCCTACTTGTGATCTCTCTCTGTCAAATAAATTAAAAAAAAAAAAAAAAAAAAAAAAAAAAAAAAAAAAAAAAAGAATGGCCTGGCAAGAGTTGGTGGAGAAGAACAGGCAAAGATTATGGAGACTCTAGAATGATGTGGTTCTTTTGTTTTTGTAAGAATTTTAAAAAATAAATAAAAATTAATATTTTAAAAAATTGTTTTAGTAAGAGTTTATACTTTCTCAGAGCACTTTTTTATCTAACTTGTTTTACTAGTACCCTAATCCTTTAAAGTAGATAGAGTTAAGTTCTATTTTGCCTTTAATGTAAATAAAGCCTCTAAAGATAAAATAACTTACCAAAGAGTCACGGAATGAGTCAAGGACTAAATCCCTTGAACTCCTAATGCCTAGTCCTCTTTTCAATTTGCCCCAAGGCCTAAAGTTTGGTTTTTATCTGGGGCAATATCACACTGTCCTGGAGAATAATTTACCCTCCAGGGAGCTGCAAACTGGTAGTCAGTTCGGAGGGGCCCTTGATGGAAGACACCTATTATTGTCTGTGTGTATCTCTTGGGTGAACCTTAGAGTTATTATGTGGTATGTAGTTTATTTATATTTTTGAGGCCAAAAGGATAGGCCTCATGTAAGACTCTGGATTCTGTGCATTAAGGAAGGTAGCCTTGCAGCTGTGGCTGGACAATGGGTGCTAAGCTGGTGCCTGCCACAAAGAGGGAGCTGGAATGGATCACCAGAAGAGAATAATCCAGGTTTTTAAAAACCACATTAGTGGATTTCATGTTATTCTTTGTGTATCATTCGTCAGATCCTTTGTGTTTAGGAAAGCCGAATTTTAATACTCAAACCTGGTTTCTTCTGTGCTAGATGATATAAAGGAAGAGGTCAGATGCTCTTGTCTAGGCCCAAACGGCGAATCATGGATGTAGCAAGACATTCCAAGGGTAAAGTAAGTTTTGGGAGGACTCTCAGGGATCTTGAAGACTTTTGTTCCAGTGCATGTCTTGGTTTTATTTTGAAGGCAGCAGTTTCTTTAGAGAAGATTTTTTTTTTTGTTTTTGTTTTTTTTTAATAAACATTTGAAAAGTAAACCAGGTAGTAAAGAGCAGGGAAAAGAGGTACAAAACCACGTATGAAATAAGCAGCTTACAAGCCTTAACATTTCAGAGCCTTCTGAATTCCTCTGCTCTCTCTCCAGCTGACCTTTGTCTCTTATTTTACTTCTGTCCTTCTCTCGCTTTCTCTGCCTTGAATATCATCTTTCTGTTCTCCTTCTCTTAATTTTTTTTCCCCTCATTGTGGCTTTAATTCTATTTCCTCTACCTATTACTGCTTAGATCTTAAAATGTCTAAGCTCTAAGCGACATGTGTGAAAAAGAGGAACGCTCCTAGTTTATACTTTCCTTACTGCTCAAATTACTCATCTTTCATATCTATTAAATTCCTCTAAACAGAACACAACAGGAAATCAAAATGTTTAAACTTAACAACCCAAAATTTCCCTGACATTTAAGCATTGACCACAAGCCTTATTTTAGCAGCATAGTCTGAAAAATTTAGTTGAAATTAATAGGTTTACATTTAGAAGCAAACAATATGCACAAAATTTCACAATAATGACAAAATTAGTACTTAAATTGCTACTGAAGTATCACTATCGCAGGTTGAAATTAATGTCTTTATTATCCCTAAACTTATACCTTTCTGGAGTGGCAATAATTTCACCACATTTATTTATTAAACTTTCCTAAGAGGGGCAGCGGGCCTGTGCAGGTTGTACTTTGCACAAGGGTGCCTGGCCAAAGGCGGAAGGGAGGCCTGAAATACAGCTCTCTCTGCCATCTTTCCAGGGTGTACCTGGAAGAAAAGAAATATATATTTTTTTAATATATTTATTTGACAGACAGAGATCACAAGTAGGCAGAGAGGCAGGCAGGGAGAGAGAGGAGGAAGCAGGCTCCCTGCTGAGCAGAGAGCCCGATGTGGGACTCGATCCCAGAACTCTGGGACCATGACCTGAGCCGATGGCAGAGGCCCAACCCCCTGAGCCACCCAGGCGCCCCAAGAAATATTTTTCTTATTGGTACAAAGGTGTCAAAGGACCAGTGGCAGGCCTGGGATACAGTAATATTATAGAGATTTGATTCTCCTTCATCCTAGATATAAAACCAAAAGAAAGAGCATGTTATTTTGACCAGATGGGGTTTCAACCAATTTAATCTTAGTTGGGTCATAGGTTTGGTTGTGTCTCCTTTCATACATTGATAAAACTTTTTATTTTTAATTTTTTTATTTTGTTATGTTAGTCACCATACAGTATATCATTAGGTTTTGATTTACTGTTCCATGATTCATCGTTTGCATATAACACCCAGTGCTCCATGCAGGACGTGCCCTCCTTAATACCTATCGCTGGGCTAACCCATCCCCCTACCCTGATAAAACTTTTTAAATCCTTGCCATTTATAGGATGCAGTGCTTCCCTTGAAATGATGTATTTTTTAGGTTTCATTTGGCCATTTTACAGAATCCAGGTTCTTTTTTTTTTTTTTTTTTTTAAGATTTTATTTATTTATTTGACAGAGAGTGCACAAGAAGGCAGAGCAGCAGGCAGAGGGAGAGGAAGAATCAGGCTCTCCGCTGAGCAGGTAGTCGATGTGGGGCTTGATCCCAGGACCCTAGGATCATGATCTGAGCTGAAGACAGAGGCTTCAACGACTGAGCCGCCCAGGTGCCCCAGAATCCAGGTCCTTATCATTACATAATGAGCTAGATTGTTCATTTTTTGCAAACTGATTCTGTCTCATTAATTCCTTAAAATTAATAGGATCACTGAAAGTTTTCACCTTTCATGAGTCAGGGAGGGAGTTTACACAATTAGCTATCTTCAGGACATTTGGCAAATTATCGTCGCGAAAACCACTATGGAATTCACCTTTTACTTGTTCATTTTGCTACCCCAGTTCTGATTAAATGTTGGATCGCCTTTCTACCTAGTTGTTATAAGTGACAAATGATGTGGAGCAGTTCTTTCTGTTCTTGATATAGTTTTTTTTTTTTTTTCAGGACTGCTTGGCTGATCTCCAATTTCTTCTATTCATTCTTCCCTATTGTTGTGGTTAGAAAGAAGGTATGCCTATGCTTTATAAACTAATATATGCTTTAGATTTTTAAAAAAACCCATACATATAACTCTGTATTTATTCAATTTCTAAAATATTAACATATCTATATTATCACAGGTATTATCTTTCTATTTTTTTAAGGAGGTTTTTGTTTGTTTGTTTGTTTGTTTGTTTGTTTTTTTTAAGAAATCTCTGCATCTAGTCTGGGGCTCAAACTCACAACCCTGAGATCAAGACTCACACCCTCCACCGACTGAGCCAGCCAGATACCCTACACTATCTTTTATAGCCAAACTACCTATGACTACATTTTAAAACTGTTTCCTTTGGAGAAGTGTGGGAGGCCACGTTAAGGCTAGAGACAAGAACCAAACCAGGCTCTGACTTGTGCCTCCTTGAAATCTAAAGGGTTAATAAGACCTAATAGATGGAAAAGTTGAGTAGCACTGAGAAAGGGTCTGAGCTATGTGCCTCCTGCTCGCCTATGTGACCTCTCACAAAGGAGTATTGTGGGCCTTAGCCTTAAATCTGTGATGAGGTCTTGTTGTGCCTGAATGGGTCATAAACCACCTTTGGTGCCCTTTCTCACCTCTTGTATCAACACTGAACTTATCTATATGTAACAGCCATTTGGCGCCAGGATGCCTGTACGAAGATACTTAAGAAATTTACAATGGGAACTTATGGTAATTGTGTCAGGCTTGTTATTGATGATTGTTTTTCTTTTCTTAGTCTTGCTGCAACTATATATACTAGTGCGCATAGCTGAATAAAGTGACACTGTTTGGACAACCTCCTCTGTGTCCCTCCTGCCCTCATCTCTTTGCATCTTTTTCTTTTAACCATCCTCTTACCCTCCCGACCCTGGTCGCGTTGTCGCGCTGGCAGCGACAAGTGGCGCCCGAACAGGGACCGTGGAGCACATTTGGGAGAAGCACGCAGAAAGGTAAGTAGTTACCGACTTCCAGGTAAGAGGAGCCCAGACAGTAAGGGTGACAGCAGGAGGCACATAGCTCAGACCCTTTCTCAGTGCTACTCAACTTTTCCATCTATTAGGTCTTATTAACCCTTTAGATTTCAAGGAGGCACAAGTCAGAGCCTGGTTTGGTTCTTGTCTCTAGCCTTAACGCGGCCTCCCACAGAGAAGCATTATGGACTTTCACAGATTAACACAGTCTCAATCGTCTATAATCATTTTCCTTTTTAAATTAAATCTTTAAATCGTGGTCAGTAAAAGTTCTTTTAAGATGGTTCTATTGTCAAAAAAAAAAAAAGATGGTTCTATTGTCTCTTCAGCACTTCTCCCAAACATTTTTTTTTTTAAAGATTTTATTTATTTATTTGACAGACAGAGATTACAAGTGGGCAAGGGAGGCAGGCAGGGAGAGAGAGGAGGAAGCAGGCTCTCCACGGAGCAGAGAGCCCGATGTGGGGCTCGATCCCAGGACCCTGGGATCATGACCTGAGCCTAAAGCAGAGGCTTTAACCCACTGAGCCACCCAGGTGCCTCCCAAACATTTTTTAAAAACATTCTTGCTTAAAAAACAAAAAACAAAAAACAAAACAAAACAAAACCACATTCTTGCTTTATATACACAAAATGTTCAGATTATCTTCCTCTTTCTCTAACCCTTTTATAAAGAACCTTAGTTCCCTTGGAACACTACATCAAAAACTAATGATGTATTGTATGGTGACTAACATCACACAATTAAAAAAAATAACTAAAAACAAACAAAAAAACCCCCAAAACTTGAAATTCCTTTAAGTGAAGAAAAATATTAGTGGGAAATTCTGGGCATCAGGGATGAATATGAGATTGTTTTTGTCTGAGTTAAGATTGGGATTAGAATAATATCCTTCCTAGGCCATTTTATGGACAAAATTGGAAGACATTTCAAAGTCATGAGTCTACATTGATTTTTTTTTTTTTTTAACTCTAATTCTGGGACGCCTGGGTGGCTCAGTTGGTTAAGCAGCTGCCTTCGGCTCAGGTCGTGATCCCAGCGTCCTGGGATCGAGTCCCACATCGGGCTCCTTGCTCGGCGGGGAGCCTGCTTCTCCCTCTGCCTCTGCCTGCCACTCTGTCTGCCTATGCTCACGCTCTCTCTAATGTCTCTCTGACAAATAAATAAATAAAATCTTTAAAAAAAAATAAACTCTAATTCTAACACTATGAAATCACTGAAAACATCTCTTCCATGTAAAAAAAAAAAATTTTTTTTCCAAACATAATCTTAAAATTTTAATCCCTCAGCCAAGCTGCATTTGTGCCCTTGTGTATAATCCTTATGTGTTCTCAGGTATCAATTGTATAATCACTTCATTAACCTTCATATCTTACATCCTACTACTTTGTCTTTTATGTCTTTCTTCCCTTTTTATCTTTTTTTCCTACTGTTCTCATTATCACTCTGATTTTATCTCCTCTGCCTTAAATATTCAAAGAATGGAATTAAAGCATAATTCCTGCTCCAGAGTGTTTTGTAACTCTGGAGAGTTATTGTCTTTCTCACAATTTAGGTTTCTTGCAAAACTTGGGCCATCCAGACCAACTACTCTTGATCGAGTCATCAAAAATTTAATGCTGGTTTTGTGTGTGTGACAGAATGCACTCTGTGGAATATTGGCACATTTTTATTGACTTACTGATGTATTTTTAGTTAAGTAGTGTAGATGTAGACATCATCACAACAAATGGAGAAGGGCAGAGGACCACAGTAAAGAAACAATTAGGACAAACATTTTATAATTTACCAAGGTTTGAGTAAAGTAACCTCCCCACCTTTTAAAGAAAGCATTATATACATTGTTAGGTTTTTATCATTACAAGAATTCACTCAGGTTCCTAAAGTAATGGCGTATTTGTTTTAAGGGTGTGCACGCATAGATGGACATAAGGAAATCAATACACATACCAGGCCTCATAGGATCCAGTGGAAACCTTCATAACCCAGAACTCATGGGAGACAGAGAAATAACAGTATAGTGCCTAGCTGACTTGGAATAAAGTCTGGAAACTCGAAATTTATTCAGGATCCCTTGCAACCTTAGTTACTAGGTTATTTTGTCAGTCCTTAGCAGATGTTGATCCTTATTCTAAATGTTCTGGCATTCCCATGACTCAACTAGTCTTTCTGTTTGTGCTTTTTGTGTATTTCCATGTCCACTATCACTACCAATTAACTGTTTATCTTGAGTTCAAATTCCAGAGAGAGAGAAACCGATTGGTCCAGTTTGGATTGGTCCAGATTGGATGACTCATTACCATCATCCGGGTTCAAAAGGTCTTTCTTAACTCTCTTACTAGACCTCCTCTTGGTGGCTCTTGGCTAGGATGATGAAGCAGGATGATGAGGCATCTATGAATAAGGAACCACTTAGGGCCATGTCAGGGACTGTGGACATGACAGCCACTGAGTAGTTTAGCCAGCCCAGTACATTTCATCGCCTACCTTCCGGGTCCAAAATACCTCTCTTCTTGGACCTCCAATTCCCAGGAATCCAAGGGAAGTGAGAGAACCTATGGAAACTCTGGGGATCTCTGACTGTTCTTAGAAAACTGGATTTCTAGGAATACTGTCCCATCATCCCCAGGGAAGCAACAATTAACTGGAGCTGAATGAGCCCTTCAAATAAGGCCTGCGCTCAGTCAGCTCATTTCACTCCTTTACTTCCCTGACTCTTTAGGCAAATACGCTGAAAACTCCTCTAAAAATAGATGGGAGGCAGTGAGACAAATGGCAATGACAGCTGTGAGGCACCTGAGGCCTCTGGCTGACATAGTCCAAGGAAATGGAAAGGTGGACATGGAGAGAAAGGCCTGAGACTTGGTCACTGACAATTTGGGTCCAGCAGAGAGACCAGGCTGTGTGTGGGCTGCTTCAAACTTCAAATCTGACTGATTTGAAGAGAAATCATAGCCTTGACAGGAACGTGAAAATCCGGAGGGAGAAATTACAATTGCTGTGACTTAATAAGGTGTTCTTTTTTCTTTTCTTTCTTTCTTTTTTTTAGTAAGGTTTTATTTTTTATGTTCTTCACTTTAAAGCCAAGGGAATTAAAATTTTGTTTTGTTTCTCAAAAACAAAAGAACCCCCAAATAATTAAGTTGTTTTTTATTTGTCTATGAAGCCCTGGTAGGAAAAGTGTTCTTACTCTTGTTCTGTGCAAAAACATGAAAATCCATTTGTTTAATCAGTGTGGTTATCTTTGACTACCTCATTTGATATTTCCAGAAGATAGGAAAACTACTTCCAAGAAACTTAAGATAAATAGAAGAGAATGAATTAAAACATATTCTATTAAATCTTCTTTATTTTTTCAGGTCCCAGAGTGATCGATTCAATCCAGTCCTTCTAAGCAGCTAAAAGTCCATAAGGAAAACAACGTATTTCATTTTTACAAAATGCTCCAGTGCCTCAATTTTTATAATACTTGAACTTAGGGTGATGTGATAGAGTAGAATTTCAGACGCTAGGGCTCTTTCAACTATGTGATATTAAAGGTTACAAAATGAGGGGCGCCTGGGTGGCTCAGTGGGTTAAAGCCTCTGCCTTCGGCTCAGGTCATGATCCCAGGGTCCTGGGATTGAACCCCCGCATTGGGCTCTCTTCTCAGCAGGGAGCCTGCTTCCTCCTCTCTCTGCCTGCCTCTCTGCCTACTTGTGATCTCTGTCTGTCAAATAAATAAGTAAATAAAATCTTTAAAAAAAAACACACAAACAAATACATAAATAAAATCTTTAAAAAAAAAGTTACAAAATGAGTATTTGTTTTAGAGAAACACTTTTGATTTTCAAGCCTAAGGGAGACTATAAAGGTTTTGTTTTTTTTTTTTCTTTCTGTAGTTTGTAACCTCAGAACATAAAAAGAAAAATGAGCTTTGGCCAATGATGTCCTGAGAAAGAACATTTTCATACCCTTATAACATCCGGAAGGATTTAAGATTTGTACAAAACAATCAAATCAACATTGCCTAAATTATCTTTACCGTGTCTTTGTTTTATCTTTGAAAATTTAAAATTTGTACATGAAGATAAAACTAACATTCCTTGAGTCATAGCATTTTTTTGAAATTCCTGGACATACAGAGCGAGACCAAAACAATGTTTGGATTGCAGAGCTGAAGACCAAGTACAACCAACTTCACCGAGCTGCTCAGAATGAGGCTGTGATGTTGATATTTTGCCAAGTTTTCTCCGAGATATTGATTATGAATCACAGCCAGAAAATGACTCATTCCTATCAATGCTATATCTAAAATGATATCACCAGCTTTTTGAGTTTCAGAGTAGAGAAGAGGGTCATTTTGTGACCTAACTAGTAAGTTAGCATATTTGAGTTATTCTGCCTATGTGTAACACATGCATATACATGTGATTAGGTTATGTGCTAACATCAGAGGATCTTTTCTTTTTTCTTTTTTAAGATTTTATTTATTTATTTGACTGACAGAGATTACAAGTAGGCAGAGAGGCAGGCAGAGAGAGAGGGGGAAGCAGGCTCCCCACTGAACAGGGAGCCTGATGCGGGACTTGATCCCAGGACCCCGGGATCATGACCTGAGCCAAAGGCAGACGCTTAGCCAACTGACCTACTCAGGCGCCCCATTAGAGAATCTTTAAGTTCTAGCCCAGCCAGATCATGCCATAGTGATGGCCAATTGCCAATAATGTATGCCATAAACACAGAGCTTACAATCAACCTCTTATCACAATACCCTAAAATGTAAGCAGTCAGGCAAGGATCACCAGATTTTTAAGGACCCAAAGCAAACAAACAAACAGGAATAAAAGGAAAACAGAACTAAAAAGCTCCCCTAACTAGTAGCGTTGGAATGTTAGGAGTATAGTACATCTATGAAACACAAGCAAGATGGTATAAAAAGGAGACAGTTGAAGAAAAAGAGCTCTTGAAAACGAAAAAATCATGGCAGAAATACAAATTCCAGTTGAAAAAATAAAAGGAACATTTAAGTCAATCTCCCAAAAAGTAAAATTTAAAGACGAAGAGTTTGAAAAATAGGAAAGAAAAGAGAATTAGAGGATCTGTCCAGGAGATGCAAATTCTCAAGAATTTGAGAAAGGAAAACAGAGTATGGAGGGGAGGAAGTTTAAAAAGAAAGAAACCAGGGCACGTGGGTGGCTCAGTTGGTTAAGTGGCTGCCTTCAGCTCAGGTCATGATCCCAGGGTCCTGGGATCAAGCCCCACATCAGGCTCCCTGCTTAGCGGAGAGCCTGCTTCTTTCTCTCCTTCTGCCTGCTGCTCTGCTTGCTTGTGCTCTCTCTCTATCTCTCTGTCAAATAAATAAATAAAATCTTTAGGAAAAAAGAAAGAAAAAGAAAGAAACCATACAAGTTTCCTAGAACTGAAGAACATGAGTCTGCAGATTGAAATGGCCCACTGAGCGCTCATCATAATGGATGCAAATTGGCCTACACCAAGAAAGGTAATAAGGTAATAATAATAATTTTTTAAAAAGGCTTATTATTAAAGTCTTTTTATGGGAGAAATAGGTCACATACAAAGCATCAGAATTGGAATAGTATGTGAAATACCAGCCTAAAGCTAGAAGAGAAAAGAACAATGACTTCCAAAATCAAGGATAAATGAATGCCAACTTAGAAATCTGCCTTCTCCTGTTACACACAGAATGTGTATGTCCCTCCAAAATGCATGTGTTGAACCCCAGGCTACTAAGGAGACAGTATCAGGAGATGGGGGCTTTGGGAGGCAGTTAGGCCATGAGAATGGAGCCCTCATAAATGGGATAAGTGCCCTTTGAATAGTTAATGAGAAAGGTTGCGTCCTCTCTCTGCTCTTTGCCATGTGAAGGTACAAAGAGAAGTCTGTAATATGCAACTCCAAAGAGAGTTCTCATCAGAACCCAAGCAGGCTGGCACCCTGGTGTTGGAGTTCCACCCTCCAGGAAGAAATAAATAGTAACAAATAACTGTTAGAAATAAATTTCTGTTGTTTATAAGCCACCCAGTCTGTGGTGCTTTGTTCTAGCAACCTGAACTATCAATCAAATATAAGGGTAGAATAAATATTTTTCAAATATGGTAATGGGTCAAGAAATTTACTGCATGCGCAGTTTTTCCCAGGAAGCTACTAGAAGAGTCATTTCATTAAAGAGAGTAAACCAAGAAAGGATAAGACATGGGATCTAGGAAACTCCTCCTGCACAAGAGAGTAGCGAAGGGAATTTCCAGGATTAGGGCGAGAAGTGAGTTCAGGGCAGCACCTGCACAGGTAGCCTAAGGGGAAGGCAGCCCAGACTGAGGTAGGAGGACAGAGGACTCTGGGGAGGAGGGGAGGATTTTCAAGAAAGAAAACAAAAATCTAGAATCATCAATATGTTTGAAAGAATTGAGACAAGAGGTGCTTCTGGCAGAGAGCTCGGGCATGAATAAATGCTGGGTAAATGGAAAATGAAGTCAAGGAAAGAGCAAGGCAATTATTAATGCCAATGAAGAACAAAAGTACAAGAAAGAATATATATATATATATATTTTTTAAAGATTTTATTTATTTATTTGACAGAGAAGCAAGCAGAGAGAGAGAGAAGGAAGCAGGCCCTCTGCTGAGCAGAGAGCCCTATGTGGGGCTCGATCCCAGGACCCTGGGATCATGACCTGAGCTGAAGGCAGAGGCTTTAAACCACTGAGCCACCCAGGCGCCTCAAGAAAGAATATATTTATAGTACAACCAATCACATGCAAACCACCAAATATCAATAGAATCTAAACTTATAACTAATTTTGGAGGATGGGAAAGGAGAATATATGTATATAATATTTGTGTATATGTATGTGTATATATAGGTGGGATCCGGGTAATAAACAGCTGAAACCTCATCTTCATAGTAGAAAGTCATCGGTTTATATCTTAAGCCGGAAACTAAATATAACACTATTAGCATTTTATTTTATATGAAATATAATGCTATAAAATGCTATTTTATAGCACTATATTTTATATGAAAATAAATACATATTTATATATTTATATTAATACTAAATACCAGGTAAGAGGGTTGAAAGAGGTTTCCTGGGGACGGAGGGAACTGATCGGATTTTAAAGTTAAAACGAAGGCATAAAGGCCTGAGTGTGCGAGGAAGGTGTGGGTAGGAAACAGAAAATAATCCAGAGAAGTTATAAAATTAGACTGAGGTCATACTAAGAGGGGCACTAGGACCCTGCTGAGCAACTTAGAATTCTCAGTCTGTACTGTGGGAACCCCAGAAGCTCAGTGAGTAGGGACAACACCTGTGGGCAAGTGTACTTTGGAGTAGATCGAAACAGAGGGGCGAGACACTGAAAGCTGAAAGGCCGGGACGCCTTGAGTGGCTCAGTGGGTTAAGCCTCTGCCTTCAGCTCAGGTCATGTTTTCAGAGTCCTGGGATTGAGCCCCACATCCAGTATGAAAGACACACAGAAGAGGAGGAGGCAATATGACCACAGAGGCAGAGATTATGAGCCAGCCACAAGACAAGCAAGACCTGGAAACACCAGAAGCTGGAAGAGACCAGGAACTGATATTCTGAGAGCTTTCCAAGGGAGTCATGACCCTGCTGTTTGAACTTCTGGCCCCCAGAACTGTGAGAAAATAAATTTTTGTTGTAGTAAGCCACTAAATTCATGGTAATTTGTTATAGCAGCAATAGGACCCTAATACCATTGGTAATATTACATTGCCTACATGTTCTAAAACACCTAAAAACCTAAATATTTTATGTATGGGGATTAGGTGTTTGGTTTCAAGGAATAGAAACCATACAAAGTAACTCAAGCAAAATGGGATTTATCTATCTACCTATCCATCCATCTATTTATTTATTTTTTAAAAGGGACTTATTGTAAGAATGCCGAGCTCAAGGAATCCATGAGAAACTAACCAAGCGTGAGTGGAGACATGAGCTCTGGGATGCCAACACATACTAGGAACACTTATGGTGCAGTTTCTCTCCTGTCCCATGACCAAGTCAACTATGGGAGTCTCTCTTCTAAATTCCCAAGAAAAGGCTCTGAGTGACCCGGCTTGTATTTGGTATCCACTCTTGCCCTAATCAGTTGTGAGGGGAGCTTCAAGCAATTTGTAAATTGCTTGTTTGTGCTTTCAATTAAATAGCTCTCTGCTATGGATTTTCTGTTAAGTTTCAAGAAATTAGTTTGCATTGGAAGTTTGCACTATTTATTATTTTTATTTATGTATTCCCTTACTTGCCCCTAAATTATTTGTTCAAAGTGTGGTAAAATATACACAACATAAAATTTGCCATGTTAACCAAGTTGAAGCGCACAATTCGGTAACAGTAATTTCACATCTTGTGCAACCATTATCATTACCTAGTTCCAGAACATTTTTATCATTCTGAAAGAAAAGCCCCTTATCCATTAAGTAGTCGCTCTCCATCTCCCCCTTCCATAGCTCCTGGTAACCACTGAACTGCTTTCTGTCTCTATGAACTTGCCTTTTCCGGACGTTGTATTTAAAGGTAAGTGTATGATATGTGGACTTTACTGGCTGTTTTCTTTTACTGAGCTTGTTTTTAAAGTTCAATCAGGTCATAGTGTGTATCAGTACTTCATTCCTTCTTATGGACAAATACTATTCCATTGTATGGATATACCACTCTTGTTGGTCCATCCATTAATCAGAGGGCATTTGGATCATTTCCACCTTTTGGTTTTTGAATTGTGTTGCTATGGACATTGGTTTGTGAATTGTGCTGCTATGGACATTTGCGCACAAGTTTTTGTTCTTCTGGGTATATACCTTGGAGTGGGATTGCTGAGTCATAGGGTGATTAGACGTTTACTGGAAAACCACCAAACTTTTCCAGAGTGAGTGCATCATTCTACATTCCCACCAGTAATGGCGAGTCTTCCAATTTCTATTCAACCTCACCAACACTTCATCCTCACCAACACTTGCTTTCTGGTTGTTTTTTGCTTGTTTGTTTTTGTGATTATAGCCATCCTAGTGGGTATGAAGTGGTATCTCATGGTTTCTTTTTAAGATTATTTACTTATTTTTAGTAATCTCTGCACCCAATGTGGGGGCAAACTCATGACCCTGAGATCAAGAGTCACATGTTCTACGGACTGAGCCAGCCAGGCACCCCAATATCTCATGGCTTTGATTTACATTTCCCCAATGACTATCGATGTT
This sequence comes from Mellivora capensis, assembly GCA_004024625.1. NCBI lineage: Eukaryota > Metazoa > Chordata > Mammalia > Carnivora > Mustelidae > Mellivora > Mellivora capensis. The sequence continues at coordinate 70,550 of PISX010002190.1, read as the reverse complement.
GAGTATCTTTACATATGCTTATTAGTCACATGTATATCTTCTTTGGATAAATGTCTGTTTAAGGCCTTTGTCCAGTTTTTGGTTAGGCTGTTTATCTTTTGTTGTTGAGTTGTAAGTGTTCTTTATATATTTATATATATGCTAGGCCCATATTAGACATATGTTATTGTTTTTGGTGTTTTTTGTTTTGTTTTGTTTAGTGAGCTCTGCCTCGTGTGGGGCTCGAGTTCACAACCCAAAGACCAAGAGTTGTGTGCTCTACCCACCAAGCCAGTCAGACACCTTTACATTAGTGGTTTTTAAATATGGCTGCAGAAGCTCAATCCCCTCCCATTTTTTGGTCGAAGTATTCTTAAATAGAAAAACACAAGGTTATAGTTTGTGCACATTCACTACAGACTAGAACTCATATTTTATTTTATTTTTTTAAAAAATATTTTTTAAAAAATTTTTATTTACTTATGTGATAGAGACAGAGCACAAGCTGAGGGAGCAGCAGGCAGAGAGAGAGGGAGAAGCAAGATCCCCACGAGCAGGATCTCCAGCAGGAGCTGGAGCGGGACTCCATCCCAGGAACCTGGGAACATGACCTGAGCTAAAGGCAGCTGCTTAATCGACTGAGTCACTGAGGCGTTGGTCCCTAGAGCCCATATTTTAAATAAGCAGCTAAGACTATCCTGTGCTCCTTCCCAATGTTTTAGTGGTTACAGCTATAGAGTGCTATTTGTCATCTTCTGTCCTCTCAAATTCATCTTGGAGTGCCCCAGAGACAATCAATGACATGTCTGTTTCAACTTTCCATGATTTCAGGTTATTCTCTTTTTCCCTTATTATTTTACTTTTTTTAAAAAAGTGTTTTGAGATTATATTTTAAAGTACCTGTTTTTGAACACCTATCCATGTTTGGTGTGGGAAGTGTAGTTTTTCAGAATTTTTACACTCTAAACAGGTAAATAAAAAAATGACTAACCAAGAAAATGAAGTATCTTTGATATTTTATATTGTTAGGAGACTGACTATGGTGGGAAGTAGCACTAAACATAGCCTAGTAGGGATGCCTGGGTGACTCAGTCGGTTAAGCGTCTGCCTTTGGCTCAAGTCATGATCCCAGGGTCCCTGGATTGAGTCCCACATTGGGCTCCTTGCTCAGAACCTACTTCTCCCTCTGCCTGCTGCTCCCCCTGCTTGTTCTCTCTCTCTCTCTCTCTCTGACAAGTTAGTAAATAAAATCTTTAAAAAAATAAACACAACCTAGTAAATAAAATAGAAATAAAAGTAAAGAAAATAAAATAATGGCAGTGGGAAAATGAGCTGATTTGTGTGAGTTAATGATCTTTAAGTGATCAAAAGTTAAAAGCCACAAAACAAGCTTGTTTTTTTTGAAAAGATAGTTCTGAAGGCATGCTGTGAAGTGACATGCTCAGCTCATTGCTTGCAATGGTCAGGCATAATTTATCTCTCTAAAGTCCACTCACCCGGATTACTTTGACACAACTGTAATACTGTTGCCACCAGGTTCTCAAAAGTGTAAAAATTTCCATTTACTCAGGAATACAGTTTTTCTTTCTTCCAGACTTTTAAGATTCTGCTTGCCCCAAAGTTTTGAATAATGCTGGCATTTCAGAAGAAGAGTTACATGGAATCCCTTGGTGTCTTATACTTCTGAGGCACCAGCACCTGTTTCCAGTGAAATGCATCTTAATTCAAAAGTGAATCTTGGGGCGCCTGGGTGGCTCAGTGGGTTAAGCCTCTGCCTTCAGCTCAGGTCATGATCTCAGGGTCCTGTGATAGAGCCCCACATCGGGAATCTCTGCTCAGCGGGGAGCCTGCTTCCCCCTCCCTCTCTGTCTACTGGTGATGTCTCTCTCTCTGTCAAATAAATAAGTAAAATCTTAAAAAAAAAAAAAAGGGGAATCTTTTGGAGCGCCTGAGTGGCTCAGTCAGTTGGGCGTCTGCTTTGTGCTCAGGTCATGATCCCAGCGTCCTGGGATTGAGCCCACGTCTGGCTCTCTGCTCAGCGGGGAGCCTGCTTCTCCCTTTCCCTCTGCCTGCCACTCTGCTTACTTGTGCTTTCTTTCTCTATCAAATAAATAAATAAAATTTTTAAAAATTAAAAAAAAAGAGTGAGTCTTTTGAATCCACTTACTTTCCAAATGAGGAAAGTGAAGTAATTTGCCCAAAGTTTAGAGTTAAGGATGAAACCTAATGCACAGAATAGGAGAAATTATTTGCTAACCATATACCTGGTAAGAGACTTGTATCCAGAATATATGAAGAACTCTTACAACTCAATAATAAACAACAAATAACCCAACTTAAAAATGGGCAAATTAGGGCGCCTGGGTGGCTCAGTGGGTTGGGCTGCTGCCTTCGGCTCGGGTCATGATCTCAGGGTCCTGGGATCGAGTCCCACGTCGGGCTCTCTGCTCGGCGGGGAGCCTGCTTCCCCCTCTCTCTCTCTGCCCGCCTCTCTGCCTGCTTGTGATCTCTCTCTCTCTGTCAAATAAATAAATAAAATCTTTAAAAAAAAATGGGCAAATTATCCTAATGGACATTTCTCCAAAGAAGATATATAACTGGCCATGTGTTCACAAAAAGATGCTCCACATCATTAATTATTAGTAAAATGCAAATAAAAAACCACAATGAGAACCACTTTACATCCACTAGGCTTGCTACAATAAAAAAAAAATGACAGATGTTGGTGTGGATATGGAGAAATTAGAATTCTCATATATTGCTGGTAGGAATGTCAAATGGTGCAGCCACTTTGGAAAACAAGCTTGTCAATTCCTCAAAATGTTAACATGGTTATTTATAACCCAGCAATTTCACTCTTAAGTATATACCTAAGAGAACTGAAACAAAATATATATTTATACACACACACACACACACACACACACACACACGTACCTCAAATAGCAGCATTATTTATAATAGCCCCAAAGTGAAATCAACCCAAATGTCTGTCAATTAAGGATGGACCACCAAGTAGTGATATATCCATACAATGGAATAGTATAAAAAGGAATAAAGTACTGTGGCTGCTGGGTGGCTCAGATGGTTAAGCATCTGACTTTGGCGTGGGTCATGATCCCAGGGTCCTGGGATCGAGCCCTGCATCAGGCTCCCTGCTCGGTGGTGAGTCCGCTTCTCCCTTTCCTTCTACTGCTCTCCCTGTTGGTGCTCTCTCACTCTCTCGCTCTCTCTGCCAAATAAATAAATGAAATCTTAAAGAAATGAATGAAGCACTGATACATACTATAACATGGACAGACTTTGAAAACATGCTCAGTGAAAGAAGCCAGCCACAAAAGATCCCATAGTATAATATTCCTTTTATATGAAATGTCCAGAGAAGGCAAATCCATAGAGACAGAAAGTAGATTAGTAGCTTCTAAGGGCTGGAGAAGAAGGAACAGGGAGGGACTGCTAGTGGCTAGGGGGTTTCTTTTGGAAACAAAACAAAATGCTTCTTTTAATAAAACATTATTTTATTTTATTTATTTTTTTAAAAGATTTTATTTATTTCAGAGAGAGCACATGAGTGAGCGCAAGCATGAGTGGGGTGAGGGGCAGAGGGAGAAGCAGGCTCCCCACTGAGCAGGGAGCTCTATCCCAGGACCCTGGGATCATGACCCAAACTGAAGGCAGCCACTTAAACTGAGAAGGGAAGTCTGTGTTCTAAGACGGCTGACCAATCCAGCAGGGAAATCCCAGTCCCCGCCCCAGGGCCATTTTGGGTTTTCCCCTCCTGCCCTGCCCCGGGAGGCCATAAGCGTGGCACAAAAAGGGAAGTAAAAGTGTATAAACTACCCTTTTTGTGCTCAGGGCAGATTGGGAGATTACTCTGAGCCCGCGATGTTAAATAAACCTCCAATCCTCCAACGTCTCTGAGTGCCACTTGGTTCTTTAGCCAGGATCCAGTCCAGGTTCCATAACAAACCAACTGCGCCACACAGGTGCCCTTAAAATATTAGTTTGAAATTAGGGTGTCTGGGTGGCTCAGTTGGTTAAGTGGCCATCTCTTGGTTTAGGCTCAGGTCATGATCTTAGAGTCCTGGGATGGAGACCTATGTTGGGCTCTGCATTCAGCAAGGAATCTGCTTGGAGTTCTCTCTCTTCCTCTCCCTCCGTCCCTCCTCCTGCTCACGCTCTCTCTCTTTCTAAATTGAATACATAAATCTTTAAAAAAAAGTTTTAAAATTAGTGGGATGGTTGCACAGTTTTATAAATATGCTAAAATCCATTGAATTGTAAACTTTGAAAGTGTGAATTTTATGGTATAGGAATTTTTCTTAACAAAACTGTTATATTAAAAAACAACACAAGAACAAAACCCCCAATCTTTGTTTATACTTACTCATTGAGCTAACAGGTAAAGTGAGTTTCTAGAGAGACATAGAAATCTTCCCTTTCTGTTTGAGAAAATTCTCTGTCTGGCTTCTCTATTAATTTACTCATCCTGTTATTCTGATGTCTGCCAAGTTTTCCACTGAAATACTGTATATTCCTTCCCAGGCATTGCCATCCTGATATAGGTTAAAAAAAAAAAAATCTGTGGAAACTTTTCCACTTTAAATAGATAAAAAAAAGCAAAGCTTCTTTGGTTGGAAATGTGGGAGACCTGGTATGACAAACATACACTTTTACATATAGTCTGATTCTGTTACACAATGGGTAGTAAAGCAAGCCCTTTAGCTGGGACTTTTTCTAAATAAGGAGAAATCTTATTAGACCATAAACTAGTAACTTTCTCTATCTAAAATCATTAGTGGACTTAAAAGAAAATAAATAAGCAGGTCCTGCTCTGTAGCAAAATGATAAATAAATATAAATATAATGTAAATAAATATAAATAAATTAAAAAAAATCTTTTTTTAAAGGTTTTAATTTATTTATTTGACAGAGAGAGACACAGTGAGAGAGAGAACGTAGGCAGGAGGAGTAGGAAGGGGGCTTCCCCCTGAGCAGGGAGCCCAATACGGGGCTTGATCCCAGGACCTTGGGATCATGACCTGAGCTGAAGGCAGCTGCTTAAAGACTGAGCCACCCAGAAGCCCCTAAAGAAAACATTTTTTTAGAATGATCTGGGGAGTATTCCCATAAGATAGGTAGATAATAGGTTGCTGTAGAGAATGTCTAAAAAACTCACAAATATACATTTCCTATTTTCAAAGAGCTTATACCTTCTTGGGAAGAGCTTATACCTTTCTTCTGTAAAGCAGATAAGCCAGATACACAGGGAAAGTCGTGGTGGTATTAGCCGACGAGGAGGGGTTTATAAACAGAACATGTGACCTGAAGCCTTCCCACCACGGGAGCAAGGCCACACCACAGGGTTGAGGTCTTTTAGTGCTGCACGTGGTAGTCTGCGATCTTTCTCTCAGATCCTCAGCTGAGGGAGACAAAGCCGGGCCTCCAGCAAGGCTCCAGAAGATACAGAGGTGGAATGTAATTACATACACCAGCTCTTTCCACACAAGCCCAGCAGGCTGAACTTCATTGTTTCCTTTCTTCAGCCCAGGCGCTGAGACATAGTTGCTCACAAATGTGCCTGAACTTTATAACCTCTCTTCTCTCCTGACTGAAAAAGGCATGAGTTCTTTCCCTCATCCCCTTTCTGAGGTGCCTATTACACTCCCTTCTACCCAAGACCAGCATACTCCCCGAAGAACTTACATCTTATCTAACTTTCGTGATCGAGGCTGTCAGCTGTTTTATACATTATTAAAGAATTGTGCAATCCTAAGCAAAGAGGTGGGAGGCAGGGAGGGTGAGAAACAGGGATTCTGTTCTCTTCTTAGGCTCTGGCCTCCCTGGAGGGCTGGGGGCTCTGTAACAGAGAAGATCATCAGTATTGCTGCAGCAACTTTCACTTTAGGACAGCAGTTTCCAGAATGTGGTCAGAGAACCCTGCGGGGGGCCCCAAGATCTTCCCTTTTCCCCACTATATGTCTGTATGAGACCGAATTTCAACTAAAACATATCACAACAGATTGAATGCAGAGATAGATAGGAGAATCCAGCTGCCTCCTATTAAGCCAGACATAGGCACTTTGCCAAAAAAGTTAGATGCCCTTCCTCTCAGTGATTTTTGTTTTGGTAAAGATAGCTGTTTTTTTATAAAAAAATTTTTTTTTAATATTTTATTTATTTATTTGACAGAGAGAGATCACAAGTAGGCAGGCAGAGAGAGAGGGGGAAGCAGGCTCCCTACTAAGCAGAGAGCCCGATGAGGGGCTTGATCCCAGGACCTGAGATCATGACCTGAGCTGAAGGCAGAGGCTTAACCCATTGAGCCACACAGGTGCCCCTATTTTAATTTTTAATTTAAAAAAAATTTTTATTATTTATTTTGAAAGATTTTATTTATTTTATTTGAGAGAGAGCATGTGGGGGAGGGGGTGCTGAGGGGGGAGGAGATAGAGAGGCTCTCAAGCAGACTCCCTGCTTAGCCCAGAGCCTGCACAGAGCTCAGTCCTATAACCCTGAAATCTTGACTTGAGCTAAAATCAAGAGTCAGTGGCTCAACTGAGCCACCGAGGTGCCCCCCACCCCACCCTTTCTTTTCATTTTTAAGTAATCTCTACATCCAAGATCGGGCTTGAACTTACAACCTGGAGATCAAGAGTTGCATGCTCCAGTGACTGGGCCAGCCAGGGGCCCCAAAGATAGTTATGTTTTTTTTTAATATTTAATTAATTAATTAAAAATTGACGCAGAGAGAGAGAGGAAGCACACGCACAAGTAAGGGGAGTGTCAGGCAGAGGGAGAGGGAGAAGCAGTCTTTACACTGAACAAGAGGCCCCACGTGGGGCTCTATCCAAGGACCCGGAAATCATGACCCGAGCCAAAGGTAGACCCCTAACTGACTGAGCCACCTGGGTACCCCGATAGCGATGTTTTATTTTTATTTTTATTTTTTTATTATCTACTTGACAGAAAGAGCGAGAGAGACAGCACAAGTAGTCAGAATGGCAGGCAGAGGGAGAGGGAGAAGCAAGCTCTCCATTGAGCCGAGAGCCTGATGTGGGGCTTGATCCCAGGACCTTGGGATCATGACCTGAGCCAAAGGCAGATGCTCAACTGATTGAGCCACCCAGGTGCCCTGATAGCTATGTTTTAAATGAAAATGCTATTTATGCTAACATGTAATGAATTTTTGTGGTTAATGGGTTTTTTTTAGGATTTTATTTATTTATTTGATAGAAAGAGCAAGAGACACAAGCAGGCAGAGCAGCAGAGGGAGAGGGAGAAGCAGGCTCCCCACTGAGCAGGGAGTCTGATGCAGGGCTTGATGCCAGGACCCTGGGATCATGACCCGAGCTAAAGGCAGTCACTTAACCAACTGAGCCACCCAGGCGCCCCTTTGTGGTTAAACAAATTAATATTTTAAAAGTTTTATTTCAATTTTCATATAATGAATATTGATATAACCCATGTAAAGAGAGCTTCTGGGAGACCTTAACAATTTTTTAAATTGTAAAGGGGTTCTGAGATTTAAAAGTTTGAGAACTGCTTCTTTAGGGCTACTCCTGGCTGCCATTTCTTCTCAGTCTTGCTCTTCCTGAGAGACCTCCCCAAGTCCCACTGCTTCATCTACCACCTCTGAGCTGGTACGTGCTCTGGGCACCATGGGAGCTCCCATGGGCAAGGGGGCCAGGGAAGCAGGGTCGCCTCCGACAGCTGACACAACAGATGCGATCAATCCTTCACTCATTCCACAAATACTTATCGAAGTATTTTGATAAATATTTATCGAGTATATATTTAATATATATCGAATATATATATATATATATAATATATCAGCATGTACCACATAGTATTTAGACGATGGGGTTACAACAGTAAGCAAAGCAGAAAATTCCTGAACATTTTACTGGGATATATAAGGAGAGTATAAAAGAGTATAATGAGAAAGCAAACCGTATATAGAAGTAACACTAGAGGGGCACCTGGTGGCTCAGTGGGTTAAGCCTCTGCCTTTGGCTCAGGTCATGATCTCAGGGTCCTGGGATGGAGCCCCACATCAGGCACCCTGCTCAGCAGGGAGCCTGCTTCCCCCTCTTCTCTGCCTGCCTCTCTGCCTACTTGTGATCTCTCTCTCTGTCAAATAAATGAATAAAATCTTAAAAAAAAAAAAAAGAAGTAACACTAGAAATTACCTGTAAGAGCTTGACTTTATAAAGTATTTGGGGTAATCCCAAATTTCAGGTTCTTTTCCCACAGGGTTACCAAAGGCGATATTCAGACAACAGACCATGATAAAGGGAAATAATGTGATAAAGGGTGTGAGTGTGGGTGTATGTGCGTGTTTTCCTCTATCCTGTAAGTTATGTTTCCAAGTAGCCATTCTGCCAATAGGCCTCTGGGAAGTAGGTGTTGACACATTCCATCTTGGTAAGGAGGTAGATATGATGCAAGAAAAGTTCGTGCCCGCCATGGGAGTTGGGGAAGGAGAAGAACCAGGAAAGCCGACCTTATGATTGGCAGCTCAGATACAAGACAAAACTAGCAACCTTGCCGTATAAGCTGGTGATGATCCAGAGAAGAACATGGGCTCTGAGAAATCATGAGGTCATCTAAGCACCGCCTTCCACACACCTTCTAGAGGAAGAAAAGAAAAAGGAGAGAAACAGCTCTAATAGAGATCCCATTACCTGGGATGGGACCATGTTAAGTTAGAAGAGTGAAAGACTTTGTTTTATTGTGTATGAAACCCTGGGGCAGGGTTTCTAGTAAGAACAACTCAATCAGACCCTCCCTTCTCCTTAACCCTAAACCCAGGTATTACTACAAATTGGTTACATGGAAGACAGTAAGTTGAAGAGAAGAGATACCAGAGGGAAAAGAGAACAGGATAGACAGGTCTCTTCTCCAGAATGAATTAGTTCCCACCTTCTTTGCCACATAGGTCATCCAGAAGGGAAAAGCACAGAGATCTCTCCTTATGCACTTACAACATTAATACAAGAAAGAGAGGGCTGAGGTGCCTGGCTGGCTCAGTCAGTGGAGCTTGGGCATCTTGATCTTGGGTTGGGAGTTAGACCCCGCATTGGGTGAACAGATTACTTAAAATTTAAAAATCTTTTAAAAGAGAAAAGAGAGGGGTGCCTAGGTGGCTTAGTCATCGTGCCTTCAACTCAGGTCATGATCTCAGGGCCCTGGGATGGAGCCCCGTGTGTTGGGCTCCCTGCTCAGTGGGGAATCTGCTTTTCTCTCCCCCTGCCTCTTTACCTCACTCGTGCTGTTTCTCTCAAATAAGGTCTTAGAAAAAAGAGAGAGAGAGAGAGACAGACAGACAGACAGAGATCTAGAGAGGAAAACAATGGTGAGGGGAGCAGGGCAGTTTCTTCCATCCTGGAAAAGTTCCAGGGTTCTGACAAGATAAGGAAGAAAAAGAGCCCCAATCTCATGTGGCCCAATGACAGTCCGGAAATGACCCATCAGTATGTTGCAAACCAGTTTCTTTCTTTCTTTCTTTCTTTCTTTTTTTTTTTTTTTAAGATTTTATTTATTTATTTATTTGACAGACAGAGATCACAAGTAGGCAGAGAGGCAGGCAGAGAGATCAAGGGGTAAGCAGGCTCCCGGTCGAGCAGAGAGCCCAATGAGGGGCGGATCCTAGGACCTGGAACCAGGACCCGGGACCATGACCCGAGCCAAAGGCAGAGGCTTTAACCCACTGAGCCACCCAGGCGCCCCACAAACCAGTTTCTAATGAACCATGTTGTTCTTCTTGTAGCCAGAACACAGGCGTGCAGGATCACCTGGCTCTGGGGGTTCCACACAGACCAGGTTCCGCCACTCATTGCTGACAAAATCCAAAGACAGAGAAATGAGTGGTAATGAAACAAGAAAGGAATTAATTTCAGCGAGGCTGACAGTGGAAAGAGAGCCACGTAGTGTCTGAGACCATCTCCGAAGTGCTGAAAACACTTCCAGGTTTATATGAGGAAAATGGGGGACAAAGGTGGGTGGGTGCACGTGGGGAAGGTGAGTTCGACAATTGCCAAAGGCAGGGTCTTGCTGCCTCAGGGCAGTTCTTATTGCTTGAGGGGATAGTTTCAGTTCCCATCCGAGCCTGCTTTGCCCCCAGGTCTTTCACCTGAGTTAAGAGACGAGCTGGAAAGAACTTAATCACTTAGAAAGTACAGAGGCCAAAATGGAGGCACAGTTGAAGTCTTTTTCACTCTGCCAAACTCCCCTACCTTTCCTAGTTGGATTTGGTTAACGTAGGTAATCGTTCTTACATCCTGCAGTTCTGTGTCCTTCCCTGCCCGGAGATTTTGGGTGAAATTACTTGTCCAGGAGGATTATGCATATAGAAATGATTCATTCATCCAGCTAACATTTATTGAGCTTGAGGGTTTTGCTCAGTTATGAGTCCTGAAATCGCTTCTGTGATCCAGTCTCCTGAGATGTGATATGCAGTGAAATGGATCCAGCTAAGGAGGAGGGCTGATTGAAAAGTCAGGAGGTAGAAAATGAACAGGAGAAATTAGATCAACATTCCAAAGCCCTAAAGAAGCTAAAGTTCCTGGTTGAGAGAAAGGGACCGTCTTGGGCACACAAAATAGGTTCAGTGGTGACCATTTCCTTCTCTGGATGTGATTTCTCCTTGACTTTGCGGTGCTGATGCAATCTTGTTCCATGGGTAGTTTATGCCTTTTTAAAAAATGTATTCTAAAAAAATTGATTGACAGTTTCAATGTTCCCATACTCTTTCTAGCAATTTGAATCACCTTCTTTCAACTTAATTTGAGGTGCCTACACAAAACGACCTAAATGTCAGGGCTGTTAAAAGACAAATTGAGGCATATGAAAAAACTTTAAGAGTTTATTTAAGCAAAAATCGGTGGGAATCAGGCAGTGCCAAAGCATAAGTGGTTATCCTAACCACTTGGCCAGCAGAAGCTAGGGGAAAGACTTAAAAAAAAGGGGAGGGGGCAGACACAAAACAAAGAAATGATGCGATTGGCTGTAGCTTAAGCCTTTGCCTCATTCAGAAAAATCTCATTGGCTGTTTGTAATTGGCTGTGCTCAGGCCTGATTTCTCAGCATTCAGGAATTCACAGCGTTTGGTTTGCTTGAGCTCTAAGACATCAGAACCACCGGGTCTACTGCCATCCTTGTTTAACTTAACACAGCACAGAACAATGGCTGTCTGTTCAGTTAACTCTAGCGCAGAGTTTGCTTATCCACGGCAAAATTTAAATCACGGATCTACCATAGATTCAATGCACTTTCCTCCAGCGTTTTGTTAATGTGTTTTCGGGGAATAGTAACCTAAATGAAATGTAATTAGTATGAAAAACCTGTTCTCTGAAAACATACCAGGTTACGCCCAATTTTTAGGTCATTTACTAGGCAGGTGATAAATAGAAAAGGGCCTGATATTAGACCATCTAAGTGAAGTCCCAGCAACTGAATTTACTAGCTCTGTGACTTTAAAAGGGTTATTTGAGGGACACCTGGGTGGCTCAGTTGGTTAAGCGGCCGCCTTGGGCTCAGGTCATGATCCCAGCGTCCTGGGATCGAGTCCCACATCGGGTTCCTTGCTCGGCGGGGAGCCTGCTTCTCCCTCTGCCTCTGCCTGCCTCTCTGTCTGCCTGTGCTCGCTCGCTCTTTCTCCCTCTCTCTCTGACAAATAAATAAATTAAAAAAAAAAAAGGGTTATTTGATGCCTGTCTGCTTCATTTTTCTTATATGTAAAGTGGTAGGAACACTCACTAGCCTACAATTGGGCAAAATCATCTAACAAAAAACGTGTTTTATCAAAAGTGTTGAAGACCTGTGCAATTCATTGAATCCTGTACTGAATGTAAAAGTGGAATGGTTGTGGGATGCCTGAGTGACTCAGTCGGTTAAGAGTCTGCCTTCAGCTCAGGTCATGATTTCAGGGTCCTGGGATCCAGTCCCACATCCAGCTCCTTGCTCTCAGCAGGGAGCCTGCTTCTCCCTCTGCCCCTCCCTCTGCTAGTGCTCTCTCTCTCTCTGATAAATAAATTAAATCTTAAAAAACAAAAACAAAAAACCAAAGCCCTGGAATGTTTGGGTGGATATAGAAGGGTTTAAGCATGTGGGTTGTTCACTCTGCGATCCTGTGGCTGGTTGGGAGCTTTGGCTGCCTCTGTTCACCTTCTCGACAGAGGCTTGTACTACATACACATCGCTGGCCCGGGAAAAGATCCAAATTCATAATTCAAAATACAGTTTCTACTAAATATGTATCACTTTCGTACCATCGTGAAGTTCAAAAACTTAAGTCGAACTATCACAAATCTGGAATCATAAGTATTCAGTATGATGAGAAGAAAAACCTCATTTGTACCGAGGTGCTGCTGTCTACCCTGTGCTGCTTCCGTATGAATTTGAACATGAGGAGACACATTTTTAGTCACCATGGGTTACTTTCTTTGCCAAGAGAGATCAAACAATGGATTAATCCTCAGTGTTCACTCTTTTCTCCTGAAACCTCAGAGGAATCCATCACGATACTCTCCCCATCTCCATGCCTCAGTGTCCTCATTTGAGGAGCAGGGGTCCTGACACAGTCCTGGTCCATGTTCTCCACGGACGGCCGCTAAAGCCTGGACAAACTTGTGACGTGATGTGCTGCAGGTCCCCCAGTGGGGCTGGAACAAGAAGCTGGATCACTTGGTGTCCAGGCCAGTGCGCTTCCCTGCGCATGGCACCGCCGTGCAAGGCTGTTCTCTGTCTGCCCTCAGCTTGCCTGATTTCCCAACTCTAAAGCTGCCCTACCTGGGAGGGTGGCTCCAAGGAGGGCCAGGACGCATGGTGAAAGGATTTGGACAAGGAAGACAGAGGTTCTGAAGCAGCAGGAGGAAGAGGTTTAGTATTTTTGCTCATAAGTATACATTCTGGAACAAAAGTATACACTTGTACTCAAAAGTATGCAGAATTAAAACAATTGTTTTTTAGGGGGCGCCTGGCTGGCTCAGTCCGCAGAGCCTGCGACTCTTGATCTCTGGGTTGTAAATTCAAGGGCCACGTTGGGTATAGAGCTTACCTAAAAACCTTAAAAATAAAATCTTTAAGCAGTGCCGTTTAGCTCTCTCTTTTTGATGAAAACCCTCTTCCCAATTTGGAACAGTTTCCCCCCTGGGTCTGTGTGGGAAAAGCCTTTTTTTTTTTAAGGATTTTATTTATTTATTTGAGAGAGAGAGAGAGAGCGCGCGCGAGCACAAGCAGGGGAGTGGCAGAGGGAGACGGAGAAGCAGGCTCCCCAGAAGCCCAACGTGGGGCTGGATCCCAAGACCCCGGGATGATGACCTGAGCTGAAGGCAGAAGCTTCACTGACTGAGCCACTTGGGTGCGTGGCTGGTCTTTAAAAATAAAGCATAGTTTCTAAACCCTGAGAAACGAAAAGGGTGATTTTAGAAGGTAGAGAGGTTGGGGCTGATGGGCTACTCCTTCTCAGAAAAGGCAGGGGAAAGGGCCCAGAAGCTGAGGAAGGAAAAAACACTCAAGGACTTTTACTAGAAAACACAGGGTTACAAAGTAACAGGGCAAAATGTAAGAGAACCACAGAAACTGGTATACGAGTTGTCCAGATTAATACCAGGGTGGTGTGTGTACTTAGCTGGCTTGGTTAACAGGTCTTAAAAGAAGCCCTACCTTGTTTGGTTTTGTTTTGAGGGAAAAACTTCTACATGGTCATCTTATCCAAAAATGTTACTAAGTGTGTGTTTGCTTTCTCTAAAATGAATATCAAAAGCCTAGATTGCAGAGGTAAACCATTTTAGAACGATTTTAGGCATTTCAATAATAATAATGATAAAAGTGAAATGTTCAGGATCACATAAAGAAAATTAAATGGGGGTGCCTGGATGGCTCAGATGGGTGAGCATCTGCTTTCCGCTGGGGTAGTGATCTCCAGGTCCTGGGATGGAGCCCAGTGTTGGGCGCCCAGTTCGGCGGGGTGGAGGAGGGGCTGGGGGTGTCTGCTTCTCCCTCTCCCCCTGCTTGTGCTTTCTCTTTCTCTCTCAAATGAATAAATAAAATCTTAAGGGGAAAAAAAAAAAGAAAATTAAACGAGACATTTCCTTTGTTACTTCTATTTGGTTTATTATTTATTTATTATTATTATTTCTGGGGCAAAAAGCTGTTTTTCTTAAAAGCCTGGGAACATGACTGTACCCGTGGGTAGGAAGAGCTGCACTATTTGGTCTTTTTATATTGAGGCCTATCTTTTTTTTTTTTTTTTAAGGTATTATTTATTTATTTGAGAGAGAGAGAATGAGAAGGGGGAAGGTCAGAGGGAGAAGCAGAATACTGCTGAGCAGGGAGCCCGACATGGGACCCATCCTGCGACTCCAGGATCATGACCTGAGCCGAAGGAAGCCACTTAACCAACTGAGCCACCAGGTGCCCGAGGCCTATCTTTTTATTTTATTTTACCTTTTCTAAAAATATTTTATTTATTTATTTGACAGACAGAGATCACAAATAGGTAGAGAGGCAGGCAGAGAGAGAGAGGAGGAAGCAGGCTCCTCGCTAAACAGAGAGCCTGATGTGGGGCTTGATCCAAGGACCCTGGGATCATGACCTGAGGTGAAGGCAGAGGCCCCAATCCAGTGAGCCACCCAGGCACCCCGAGGCCTATCTTTTTAAAGAAAAGGTGACAGGGGCGCCTGGGTGGCTCAGTGGGTTGAGCCTCTGCCTTCGGCTCAGGTCATGATCTCAGGGTCCTGGTATCGAGCCCCACATCTGGCTCTCTGCTCAGCGGGGAGCCTGCTTCCTCCCTCTCTCTCTTTCTCTGCCTACTTGTGACCTCTGTCAAATAAATAAACAAAATCTTAAAAAAAAAAAAAAAGAAAAAGTGACAACACTTTAGCATGCTTAATCAAAATTAATCAAAATTAAGTAAATGTCAGTGTACTTGGGTGGTTCCGTCAGTTAAGCATCTGTCTTAAGCTCAGGTCATGATCCCAGGGTCCTGGGATCAACTCCTGCATCAGGCTCCCTGCTTGGCAGGGAGTCTGCTTGCCCCTTGTCCCATTCTCATTCTCTCTGTCTCAAGTAAATAAATAAAATCTAAAAAAATAAAAATTAAGTAAGATCAAACATGCAGAGTTCAGGGTGCCTGGCTACCTGTGGATCTTGGTTTTGGGATCATGAGTTCAAGCCCTACCTTGGGCCTAGGGTGTACTTAAAGAAAAAAAAAATTAAAAAACAAAACAAAACAATAAACAATAACCCTGCAAAGTGCTTGTCTTATAGTAGGGCTTTAATATATATTTGTTTCTTTCCCATTTTTTTTTTAAAGATTTTATTTATTTATTTGAGAGAGAGGCAGTGAGAGAGCATGAGCGAGGAGAAGGTCAGAGGGAGAAGCAGACTCCCCGTGGAGCTGGGAGACCGATGCGGGACTCGATCCCGGGTCTGCGGGACTCGATCCTGGGTCTCCGGGATCATGACCTGAGCCGAAGGCAGTCGTCCAACCAACTGAGCCACCCAGGCGTCCCATCTTTCCCATTTTTAAAAACATGTATCATTAAACATGATAACATATTAAAACATTTAAGTTGATTTTGCACGTAGTTCTGAATTATTAATTTATACTACATTTTATGAGGAAGGAGTTAACGATTCTCTTTAGGCAGATGAGAAAGCTGACAGGCAGAGAGGCTATTTGCCCAAGGCCTCTCATTAGTGCTGCTGGATTCTGAGTCTGTCAGATCCATTTTGACCCACCATCACCAGGCTTTCTGCCCACCCACCACTACTTCTTTAATGACTTCCCCATTGCCAAGTCCAATGATCAGCTTTCAGTCCTCAGCCACATTTGACACGATTGGTCAATTCCTCTTACTTTTTTTTTTTCCTTTAAAGATTTTATTTTGGGGACACCTGAGTAGCTCAGTCAGTTAAGCATCTGCCTTTGGCTCAGGTCATGATCCCAGGGTCCTGGGATAGAGCCCCATGTTGGGCTCCCTCCTCAGCTGGCCTGCTTCTCTCTCTCCCTCAGTCTTTCCTCCCACCTGTGCTTTGTTTTTTTTTTTTTTCTCTCTCTCTCTCAAGTAAATAAAAATCTTTTTAAAAAATGTCTTAGGGACGCCTGGGTGGCTCAGCTGGTTAAGCGGCTGCCTTCGGCTCAGGTCGTGATCCCAGCGTCCTGGGATCGAGTCCCACATCAGGCTCCTTGCTCGGCAGGGAGCCTGCTTCTCCCTTTGCCTCTGCCTGCCACTCTGTCTGCCTGTGCTCGCTCGGTCTCTCTCCCTCTCTCTCTGACAAATAAATTAAAAAAAATTTTTTTTAATGTTTTTTAAAAAATAAATAAAAATTTAAAAAAATATATTTTATTTTTAAGTAATCTCTACTCCTAAATGGGGCTCAAACTCACAAGCCCAAGATCAAGAGCCACATGCTCTATGGACTGAGCCAGCCAGGTTCCCTTCACTTCCTCTCACTAGAAACACTCCTTCCCTCCCTCATTTGGTTCGAGCACCCCACTCTGTCCTACTGCTCTTGCATCCCTCCCTGTCTCTTTTGTCTAACCCTCCTCATTTTCCTTAGCGTGTCAGGGTCCAGTCATTGGGTTTCTCCGTCTATATCCCATTCCCTGGCTGGTCGTGATTTAAACACTATCTTCCCCAAAACTGTTCCTCCAAATGTTCCCCATCTTGGTCAATGACATGGTCCAGGACCTCAGGGCCAAACCTTGGAAAATCATTTGATCTTTCCCCCTCTTATTTTGCATCTATTTCATCAGCAACTCCAATCTATGTTACATATATATTCAAATCTAATTGTTTTTTCCACCTTCATTGCGGGGTGGCCTCCCAAGTGGTCTCCCTTTGTCCGGGTCTCACCCTTCCACAGTCCATTCTCCACACAGCACTGAAGTGGTCCTTCACAATGTGAATCAGAGGACCTTGGCTGGCTCAGTCCATACAGCCTGTGACTCTTTATCTTGGGGTTGTGAATTTGAGCCCCACGTTGGGTGTAGAGATGATCTAAAAATAAAATCTTAAAAAAAAATGTGAATCTGATCCTGTTACTGCCCTCCAATGGTTTCCCATATTGTCAGAGAAACATCCAGAGTCCTTACTGTGGTCTCTGGCTGCCTGTCTCACCACTTGTAACCTCTTCTTCTCTCTCCTCGCACATGGGCTCTGCTTTACCTTGGTCATGCCAAGCTGGCCTGGCCTCGGGAGCTCTGTACTTGTTGGATTCTCTGCCTGAAATTCTTTCTCTCTCACCTCTGCAGGCCTCTCTCCTGACATTATTCAAGGCTTTTGTCAAGTGTTGCTCGGTAAGAATTTTCCTCACGTGGCATCCAAACTGACACTCTTGATGAAGTTCTAGAACATAGGTGAGATTCGGTGGGGTGGAGTCAGGAGCCGATGACCAAGAAAGAATTCTTGAGACATCTTCCGTGCACAATGGTGGTTTCTTTTTTTTTTTTTTTTTTTTTAAAGATTTTATTTATTTATTTGTCAGAGAGAAACAGCGAGAGAGAGCGAGCACAGGCAGACAGAGGCAGAGGGAGAAGCAGGCTCCCCGCCGAGCAAGGAGCCCGATGTGGGACTCGATCCCAGGACACTGGGATCATGACCTGAGCCGAAGGCAGCTGCTTAACCAACTGAGCCACCCAGGCGTCCCACAATGGTGGTTTCTTAAAGCACCGGGACAGGACCCGTGGGCAGAAAGAGCTGCTGCCCCAGGGATTGTGAGGAGTGGCAGGTTATGTACCATGGGGTTGGTGAGGTTAGGAAAAGGGAGGTTTCACTAGAACTTTCATAGGCTAAAGAGGACCTACAAGATACTGGATGCCTTGAGGCCCTGCCATTTTCAAGGTCATTTTTCCCTCTAGCAAGATATTAACATTAAGATAGGTGGGAGCTTCCTAAAGAATGTTGCATATGTCCCACCCAGGACTGGGTCATGTCCACCCAGGAGTGGGGGTGGGGGAAGGTTGCAGGGTGTCAGCTTTTGTCCTCAGCCAGCCTTCTGTGTCCTCATCACTCTCGCTACTCTGTATTCCTTTAACTGATGAATTTTCTTTTTTTAAAAGAAATTTTATTTATTTATTTGACAGAAAGAGAGTGAAAGCAAGAGTACAAGCAGGGGAAGCTGCAGGCAGAGTGGGAAGCCCACTGTGGGACTCCATCCCAGGACCCTGGGATCATGACCTGAGCTGAAGGCAGCAGCTTAACTGACTGAGCCACCCAGGCGCTCTAAGTGATGTATTTTCTTTCCAGCCCTTATCACTACTGACCATTATATATCATGTTCATTTGTATGTTGTTTTTCTCTGACACTAAAAGGCCCGCTGCATGAGGGCAGGGAATATGTCATTTTTTTGTTCTCTGTTAGGTCATCAGTGTCTAAAATCGGAATAGTAGCTATTCAATAAATATTTATTCAGTTCATTAATTCATTCAATAAATATTGCTCTGATGGGACTTATGTTTCAGTGAAGAAAGAGGTACCATGAAAATAAGCAAATAAATAAGTAGTGTGCCAGATGGAGGTCCATGGAGATGAGGATTAGAAAATACAAAGGGGCAGAGTTTTGGGGTTTGGCTTTTGCTCCTTTGAATAGGATGGTCAAAAAAAAAAAAAAAAAGCCTTACTGAAAGGCAACATTTGAGTTGAGATCTCAAGGAAGCAAGGGAGCAACTCATGTGGATATCTGGGAGAAGAAGGGTCCAAATGAAAGAAACAGAAAATGCAAAGGCCTTGAAACAGTGGTGAGTATAGTTTCTTTGAAAAACAGCAAGGAAGCCAGCGTGGCTTGAACAAAGTGTGTAAGGAGGAGAGCTGTAGATGATAAGGTCACAGAGATAAGGGGGATGAGATTGGACAGTCTTGAAGTTCATGTAGAGACTTTGAGATAGGAAACCAGTGCACTGTTGGAATGTTTTAAGCTGAAGAGGGACAGTATATGACTTATATTTAAAAAGAATCTCTCTGTTGCTCTGTTAAGACGAGATTATAGAGAGGCTAGGTTGCGAGCAAGATCAGTTCGGAGGCAGTGGCTGGAGTGAGGGCAAGAGGTGATGGGATTCTGTCCTACGGTGATTATAATAATGGTGGTGAGAAGTGGTGGACCTCTGGTGTATTTTGAGGCCAAAGCTAGCAGAGTTGGAGGCACCTGGGTGGCCCAGTCAGTTGAGTGTCCGACTCTTGATTTTTGGCTCAGGTCGTGATCTCAGGGTTGTGAGATCAAACCCCACATTGGTCTCTGCACTGGGCATGGAACCTGCTTAAGATTCTCTCCCTCCCCCTCTGTCCCTTCCCCTGCTCCCTCCTTTCTCTCTCCATCTCTCTCTCTCTCTAAAAAAAGAAAAAAAAAATAGCAGAATGTCAATAGCTTAAATATAGAAGCTGAGTGATAGAGGGGAATCAAGGTGAGACCAAAGGTTTTGGCTGAGCAGCTGATAAACCATTTGCTGAGATGGTGAAGACTGTAGGAGGCATAGCTTTAGGGGATGGAGAATTAGGTACAGGAATTCTCTTTTGTGCATATACACTTAATATGCTTAAGAATATACACTGGAGATTCAAGCAGGCAATTGAATATATGAATCTGGCATTCAAGGGAGGGATCTTGCAGAGACTACACTTAGGAATCACTGGCTTAGCGATAGTATGTAAAGGTACAGGCTGCCTAAGATCGTCAGGGTCAGGGGGAACATACAGAAGAGAAAATATGCTCAAGCAGATAAGGAGGAACTAGCCAAGGGCACAGAGAAGGAGCAGAGCCAGTGAGACAGGAGAAGTCAGAGAATGCTCTCTTGGAAGCCAAGGAAAGTGTTCCAAGGAGGAGGGAAAGATCAGCTGTGCAAATGCTGCTCAGGGATCAGGTAAAATGAGGACTCAGAATGACCATTGGATTTAACAACATCGACCTTGCTGGTGACCTTGACAAAAGTAGTGGTAGCGGTGAAAACATGATTGGAGTAGATTCAAAAGAGAATGGAAGAGAGGTATTGAAGACAGTATACGTAGACAACGTTTTTTAAGTTTCGTTTTCTTTTCAAGATTTTATTTGTCAGAGAGAGAGAGAGAGAGAAAGTAAGAGCACAAGCAGGGGGAGTGGCAGGCAGAGGGAGAGGCAAGATCCCTGCTGAGCAAGGAGCCTGATGGGGGGCTCCATCCCAGGACTCTGGGATCATGACCTGAGCTGAAGGCAGATGCTTAATCCACTGAGCCACCCAGGCGCCCCTTGAGTTTTATTTAAAGGGAAGCAGAGAGATAGGGGAGCAGCCAGGAGGGAGATGTGGAGTTGAGAGGTAACTGCTGTCATGTGTTAAGACGAGGATCTTTTAGGGGCACCTGGGTGACTCAGTGGGTTAAAGCCTCTGCCTTCGGCTCAGATCATGATCCCAGGGTTCTGGGATCGAGCCCCGCTTCGGGCTGTCTGCTCAGCAGGGAGACTGCTTCCTCCTCTCTCTCTGCCTGCCTCTCTGCCTACTTGTGATCTCTGTCAAATAAATAGATAGAATCTTTAAAAAGATGAGGAGCTCTTAGAATATATTGATGGGCTTATGGGAACGATCTAGTTGAGAGGAAAATTTGACTATTCAGGAGAGAGGGATGATTTCTGCAGCAACGTCTTGGATTGGATGAGAGCATACTGGATCTAGTATCTAAGAAGATGATGACCTTGGACAGGGGCTTGGACAGCTTATCTGACAACACGGTGGGAAGGCAGAGGATACGGTAGATGTGGTTGGTGATCAGAGCACATGGAAGACTTTCTTTCTGTTTGCTTCTCTTGGGAGAATGGGAGATAAGGTCATCAGCTGTGTGAGGTTTGAGGAGAGAAGAGAAGGTGTGAAACAGTTGTCTTGGTGAGTGGAAAAGTAAACTATTTAGGGAAAGGTGATAGAATTGTTAGGCAACACTAAAGTCACCCTCCAGGCTAGCGGTCATAACTGGATGTGAGCCACTCCATATGGGAGGTTGTTTTCCTTTAGCCATGTTCAAGCGCACACATGAGTTGCAAGGGCTAAAATCAAGGTCTTGGCAGTGCAGGTTCTTTTTGATGTAAAGGTGGACAATTATTTTTGCCATGGGTTTAGGTTTTGCCAGACAAACAATTGTGACGAAGGGGCAGGTGTAGGTAGTAATGAGTTATGGATAGAAGCTGGTTGAGGACAGACATGAGGATGTTTTGGACAGTGAAATGGTTCTAGGATCAATGGATTGTAGAGGGAGAATTATTGAAGTCAGAGCTCAGAAGGCAGGAGGTGATGGTTGGAGTAGAAAGCTTAAGATGGAGATTTTGGATGCAGCTCCTGAAAGAACTAACTAACTACAGAACCACAGAGTTCTGAAACTCCTCACACCAAGTTTTAAATTTCTGAGTATGAGCAAAGGTTTTGGTATATGCTGTCAGAATAGATTGTGAAGAGAGGGGAAGAGGCAGCAACGGAGATGACTTTTGACAGAGAAAGTGGGTAAATAATAATTTCAAGCATGAAGGGAAAGCAAACCAAATACAGCCAAAATCAAGGTCATAGAGATCCATGTGGAAAAGGAAAAACCGGAAAGAAATTTGTTCTCCACTTCAAGGTCACAGTAACAAGTGGGGGAGTGAGGGGAATTAGAATCAGGGTTGAAAGCAAAATAGAAATACCTGACATTGACCCACGAAGGGACTTCCCATGAGTACTATGAAGAATCATTAAAAGTAGCTGATTTTCTGGATCCCCAAGCAGTCATTAGTAACTTTGGGAGTCCCTTGGTCACTGTCTACCAATGTGACGGTGTCCAGTGTAAGGAGGGGGCATAGTCCCCTTCAGGGACATCAGGTCATAGTCAGACCATAGGATAAGGGTGCCTGGGTGGCTCAGTCAGTTAACCCTCTGCCTTGGGCTCAGGTCATGATCCCAGGGTCCTGGGATTGAGCCCCACATCAGGCTCAATCTCCCTCTCCCTCTCCTTGCCGTTCCCCCTGCTTGTGCTCTTTTTTTTCTGAGAAATAAATAAATAAAACCTTTAAAAACAACAACAACAACAACAAAACCCTAGAGGATAAGCTGGAACAATAAAACACATTATCTGGATATACTGTTTCTTCAAACAGGTTTCTTTTTTTTTTTTTTTTTTAAGATTTTATTTATTTATTTGACAGAAAGAGAGAGATCACAAGTAAGGCAGAGAGGCAGGCAGAAAGGGGGGGGGGAGAAGGATCCCCGCTGAGCTTGATCCCAGGACCCTGAGACCATGACCTGAGCCGAAGGCAGAGGCTTAACCCACTGAGCCACTCAGGCGCCTCCAAACAGGTTTCTGAAAGAGCAGTGTGGGAGATCTCTGGCCACTCAAGTAAAACTGGATAAAAGTTTAGTTAATAACTTAGAATACAGACCTTTTTGTGACATATCATTTACTCGTAAAAATTATCTTTTTTTTTAAAGTTATCTGTACACTCAGCATAGGGATTGAACTTACAACCCTGAGATCAAACTGCACACTCTACCTACTGAGCCACCCACTTGCCCCTATTATTACATACTCTTGAAAATTATCTATTGAAAAGTTCGGTTAAAAAAAAAACAAGCTCAAAAATGAATTCTTACTGTGGTGATGTTTGCACAACTCTGTCAATATACTAAAAGTTATTAAATCATACACACTTAAAATGGGTGAATTTCATAGACTATAAAATTACACCTCAAAGAAATTTAAAAAGGAATTCATATTTATTCATATTGTAATGACACATTTGAAGATTCAAGTCAGGGTTGAGCTCAGAAGAGTATTCAATGTTGATTTTTTAAAATTAGTAAGTTAAGCAGCCTACCAGGGTATAGCTCTGATAAAAGGAAAACCCACAGGAAAAGAATTAGGTCACTCCTTATGTGTTTCCAGTACTAGTTAATATAAACCAGAAGTGAAATTGCAACATTGCCCAGGATAATAACCGAGGTTTGCATCAGGCTCTAGAAAATTCCTTCCTTGCAACATTTCTTGGCTGGTATGTGCTCTTCTTCCTGTTAAAGTCCAGCCCGTACTGTCTGTGTACTTCTCCTTAAAAGTTCTTTGCTTGTCACTTGGCTGGATGTACTTTACTGCTGGGAGTGTAACAATTTTTAATACTCAAGTAGGAAGACAGAAGATAGTAGTAAATTTTGCTGACAGGAAAAAGGCGAAGTAGGAACTGGCATGTAAATCAGCCTTCTAGTTAGTCCTCGTTCTCATCAATTAAACACATACCTGGAGTGTGATGGCAGTGGCAACCTGAACACTTAGCTGGCCTTGTTTCCAAGAACTCGGGAAAGCCCTCAGGTGGGACCCAAGTGCTCTGAGGTGGGGCTGGCTGCCTCCGTATCAGATCGGCTGTTGTTTTGTCACAGTCATCCAAGGCAGTGAGCAGTCACTGAGTATTCCAGGCTTACGCCTCTGTAACTAAACTTGTCATGTTTACTGCCAAACTGAAATGCTTAAAACATGCAGCAGTGGTGGGCGAACTGAAAGTCTCCACTCAGAATGTCTCCTCTGTGAAATAATGAACAACTTGCGCCACGTCCTGCCCGCCGGCTTTTCCTCATGTGACTCTCCCTGGTCTCTGCCTCACCCTGGGCCTGTCCAAACCAGACCCCACGGGCCTGACAGCCTCAGCGTCTGCCGTGCCTTATGGGAACGCCTGCTCTGAGACAGTCTCTCTTGAGTTCACGCCCTGGCTCTGCCCCGTCAGCAACTGAGGAGCTTCCTTTACCTTCTCTGGAAAATGGGACAATACTTCTTAGGGTGGTGGTTTGGCAAGAGATGCTCAATAAAAATTAATATCTTTCCCAGCTATTCTAGGAGAGTAAAAATCACATCACTCTCCTCTGAATAGAGTGTACTTCATAATTTGGCACTTAATTATAAACTCTCTTGTACCTTATTCATGATTTCCTGTAGTGTTTGTCTTCTATCTTCAGTTTGCCCAAACCTACCCTGGGGAGAGAGAATAAAAGGTTTATCTTTTCTGAAGTCCTCTTAGAATGTGTGCTCAGTGACGAGTGAGATTACGCAGGTTTTAAATACGTTGTGGTTGGCGGGCTGTTTGGTTTGTGGACACCACCGTTTTCTGTTCCATTAGGATCAGACCAGGTGGCTAGGATGTAGGGACACTGTGATTGGGCTGTCGGACCTGAGTACCTTCCATCGTTAATGTTCAGTTTCTCAGACAGTGGAGAGCCCTCAATTATTTCATTCATCTAAGCAGAGGGTTTTCTCTTCAGTCTTAATATGTGCAAATTCTATTACTCATCCCAATTATTGACGCCCAGTTTCTCATGACAGAAATGAGACATCCTTACCTCTGCCCTCTTTACCTCCCTCACAATCATACTGATCCAGTCAGCAAGACCCAGTAGACTGCTTCTGTGACTCTTCAGGCTGGCCCTGTTTTCCAATCCCACTCCCCAGGCTCTAGCTCTGGCTTCCACCATCTTTTCTCTGGATCTTTATAAAAACCTCACAGCAGGTCTCCTTGTTGCAAGATCCACACCTCCAAAATTTACTTCCAAAATGCGGCCACAGTTACCTTTCTCTAGCAACCATCTGATCAGGTGTTCTCCTTTCTAAAATCCTCTAGAGGGAGTTGGGGGAAAAAAAAAATCTTTCAATCGTTGACCATTAGTGACAGGGCCCTGTTCCCCACAATGGAGTCCATAATCATCAAATCCCTGTTCCCTTCCCATCTTTCTTCCAACATCCCCCCCTTTATGTCCTCATTCACATTATAATGTTGAGGTTCTGGACTCTTCCAACCTTCTGAACCTTTTAATATACCATTTTCTTGTCCTGGAATGCCCTTTTCCTTCATTTCTCTTTTTATCGGTGCTTTGGAGCAAGGCTGTAGGTCAGACCCCTACACTTGAGTGCCGACTGCTCTGCTTGCTAGTGGGGATGCTGGGCAAGTTACTTGATCTCTCAAGTTTCACTTTCCCTATCTGTAAAATGGGGGGAAAAAACAGGCACTGCCTCCAAGGGCTGGTGTGAGGACTGAAGGAGAAAGTACAGGTATAGTTCTTAGGAAAGTTCTGGCACAGAGCAAAGGCCAAATAAAAGTAAGCTATTACTACCACTCAATATTGTGTCATTGTAGGTCATTGCTCTCTTGTCTTCGGCGGTAGGTTGAACAGTGGCTCCCCAAAGATGTCCACATCCCAGTCCCTGGAACCTGTGAGTATGTGATTTCACATGGTAAAGGGACTTCTCAGATGTGATGACATGACATGAGATGGGAGAGTATCCTGGATTAGCCAGGTAAGTCCAGGGCAATCACGAGATTCCTTATACAAGGAAAGTAGGGCAGTCAGAGAAAGGAGGAGAGGGTAATGTGGTAATGGAAGCAGAAATTTGGGCAATGCAGCCATGAGCCAAAGAATACTGGCAGCCTCTAAAAGCTAGAAGAGTTAAGGAATTACCTCCAGAGTCTCCTGGAAGAACCAGCCTGTTGGCCCTTTGGTTTTATTGTTTTTCAGTTTTTTATTTAAATTCTAGTTAGTTAACATAGAGTGTAATATTGATTTCAGGAGTAGAATTTAGTGATTCATCACTTACATGCAATACCCAGTGATCATCACATCAAATGCCCTCCTTGATACCCATCACCCATCTAGCCCATCTCCCACCCACCTTCATCTATCAACCCTCAGTTTGTTTTCTATCCTTAAGAGTCTTTTATGGTTTGTTTCTCTTTCTCTCGTTTTTTTTTTTTTTCCTCCCTTCTTCCCATATGTTCCTCTGTTTTGTTTCTTAAATAACACACCTTGATTTTTACTCTAATGACTCATTTCTGACTTCTGACCTTGAGAAATGTAAGAGAATACACTTGTGTTGAATTAAGCCACTAAATGTGTGGTAATTTGTTTCAGCGATAATAGGAAAGGACCACAACTTCCTAGAGGTGGCTCGAACCCCATATCGTTTACATATAGATATGTAATTTTTTTTAAAGTAACTTCTGGGTCCAACGTGGGGCCTGAGCTGGGCGACCCTGACTGAGATCAAGAGTCACATGGTCTACCAACTGAGCCAGCCAGGTGCTCCTAGATAATAATTTTTTAAAAAAGATTTTATTTATTTATTTGACAGAGAGAGACCCAGAGAGAGAGGGAACACAAGCAGGGGGAGTGGGGAAGGAAGAAGCAGGCTTCCCCTTGAGCAGGGAGCCCCATGAGGTGCTCAATCCCAGGACCCTGGGATCATGACCTGAGTAGAAGGCAGAAGATTAATGACTGAGTAACCCAGGCATCCCGAGATATATAATTTTTAATTCATATGCCTCCTCCAGTAGACTGCATGTTTCTTAAGGGCTGCTGCTTCTTATTAGTATTTGAAACCACCTCCTATCACATCTCTACATACTTAGCACAGTACCTGGCACATTCTCGACCTCCAATAAATATTTTATGAAGGAAAGTTTATGGTCTCAAGGGTGGTTTTTGCTTTGGTTGCATTTAGTTCATGTCGAGATGGAGGGACCAAGCATGGAGTCTCAAGGAAGGTTCAGTCTCTGGAAAGCACAGGTCTGGGAGATGTGTCAGGGAAATGATTGAAAATAGGTCTGGGGATTGTTGCAGAGAAGAGAGGTGACTGTAATTGAAGGAGCGCCTGGCCCCGGAAGAATTTATATGATGAATATTTCATGGGGTTCTGGTCTCTGCTTTTCAAAGACATAATAGCGCTAGAAAAGATCCAGCAGAGGACATTAAAAATGATCAAGGGCAGAGAGAATTATGTATGGCGCTAAAAATGAAAAAAGATCCCATTTGCTAAAAAAAAAAAAAAAAAAGTGAAAGTCTGAAACTCACGAGGAATAATCATGGATTATTTTCTCAAATCCTGAAAAAAATAGAACTAGATAACATTCCTGAAGCCTACCAGTCTTCCCAACAAAAATAAAAGAAAATAGCTCTTTATATAGCATGCATTAAGATACAGAATACATTACTCCAAGAGGCTGAGCCAACTGAAAATGTAAATCCTGCAGCCAGAGCTGGATTAGGGGTCAAGCCCGCCAGGCAGCTGCCCAAGGGGCCTCGGAGAGGCACAAATCATTGCTGACTACTTTAGAACGTGGTGTGTGTTAACTCAGGTTTTCTACATAAAGCTCCTTACAATTTTACATTTGCAAAATGTTCCTGGCCCTATTAAAACACACAGCGCCCTTGAGTGGAATTTTTTTTTTTTCAAAGATTTTTATTTATTTATTTGAGAGAGAGGCAGTGAGAGAGAGCATGAGTGAGGAGAAGGTCAGAGGGAGAAGCAGACTCCCCACGGAGCTGGGAGCCAGATGCGGGACTCGATCCCGGGACTCCGGGATCATGACCTGAGCTGAAGGCAGTCGTCCAACCAACTGAGCCACCAAGGCGTCCCCTTGAGTGGAATTTAAAGAGAAGAAAACCAAAAACCTCCTTATGATTCAGATTAACCTCCTTTGGAACGCTTATGAATTGTACATACAAGCGGCCTTATTAACCAAACTCCTGGACTGGGAGGGGTGGATGGCCTCAGGGCTGCTTACTGGAAGCAAGTGATTTATTTTCTTATCTACATTTTAGTCTCTTTAATATGCCTTAGGAGAATGACTGGTTCCAAAAGAAAAATCACAAAAAGAAACTACAGAGGAAACAAGAAACAAGGAAAAGCAGGAATTACTGTGCAGATATTTTTTTTTGCAGGACATTTAAGTTTACCTTGGCCAGTGGAGCTAAAAGAGGAGATTAGTCTTCAGTAAATAGTTTTTATTGATAAAATATCATTCAAGACATTTTACACTTGGAAATTTCCAACAATTATTTAAAGAATATTATTGTGAGGGGCCCCCATTCTGGGGAGCTGACTTTCTCAGTTATGTCTTAACCGTAGGTTCGGGAAAGAGTTGTAAAAACTTCTAAGTTATAAATGGCAATTTAGAAATGTGTCGAGATATTTTGGGATAATTACAGTCCTTGGGCAAGCCAGCCCACCAGGTTGGGAACACATGAGCTAGAGTGTGTGGAAGTTCTTTGGAACTAGTCACTGCTGTGCTCTGTACTATCAGCCTCCGCCTGTTGCAGCCCTCCTACCCCCGGTGGGCTAATTATGATATCGCCATATTGTCCAGGTCCCAGGAAAGCTGTGGCCTGGTCTGTTAAAGCCACCCTCTCCACCAGGCAGTCAGGAAGTGGTTTCTAGCGCTAGCATGCCTGGTATCTGAGAGCCACCCAGCTCCCATCATGCCTGGCTCGCCATAAGGACACATCTCCTATGCCCAGTACTTGTATCTCAGAATGCAGGGTCTACAGCCTAACCTTGATCTCCGGCTGACAGCCTGTCAAAACTGCTCCACCAACCCTTGCCCCTGGTTCGAATCCTCAGCAGGCCCTTTCCCATGAAACTGGACCCGACTGGTAATAATCTTCCTTATGCTTCAGGCTCTCTTGATTTAATACCTTGTAGAATGCCAAACAAATCAGAGAAACGGGAATCTTGGCTCCAACTCTTGTCCTCCCTTCTGCAGGCAGAGAGCCTTGCAGACTTGTGTTAGGCTTCATTGTCTGGAGTTACCCCCTTGCCCTTTCAGACTGTTCTAGCCAATGACTCTGCGAGGTTCTAGCTGTTACTCTCTCTTCCCATCCTCAGCCCGGGGAGCTTCCCAGCCTGATACTCAACTGAGATTTTGCTATTTATTTGTTCA
This sequence comes from Mellivora capensis, assembly GCA_004024625.1. NCBI lineage: Eukaryota > Metazoa > Chordata > Mammalia > Carnivora > Mustelidae > Mellivora > Mellivora capensis. The sequence goes on along the minus strand of PISX010002190.1, from coordinate 41,884 downwards.
TTCATTCATTCACTCATTCACTCATTTTTGCTCTTTGCACACACATACACACACACACACTTTTATTGAGGTAGTTTAAATAAAGGGAAACAACCATTGCCTCTCATAACTTACCCTACAGTACAATTTTCAAAAGACGAATCACGTGGTAGAAATGTAAAATGGTGTAGTTGTTTTGAAAAACACTATGTCAGTTTCTCACAATGTTAAACACAGGGTTATCATATACCCAGCGATTTCATTCCTAGGTATATACCCAAGGGAAACAAAAACATATGCCCACGTAAAACTTGTACACAAATGCTCACAGCAGCCAAAAGGTAGAAATAATCTAAAGGTCTTTTAACTGATGAATGAATAAAAAAATGTGGTATATCCATATGATAAAACATTATATAAAAAGGAACGTTACATATATATATGTATGTTCTATATATGTGATAATGTACATGTATGTTCTATATATGTGGTAACGTACATGAACTTTAAAAGCATTATGCTAAGTGAATGAAGCCAGTCACACAGACTAAAAAATAAATTGTTTGGCACTACTTGTAGGAAATATCCAGGAAAAGGAAATCTATAGAGATAGAAAGCAGACATGTGATTGCTTAGTGTTGGGGTGATGCATATTTCTTTTGGGGTGATGAAAATGTTCTAAAATTACATAGTGGTGACGGTTGCATATGGTTGCACACTTCCATGAATATATTTAAAAAACTGAATTGCACAGTTTATTTATTTTTATTATTCTTTTTTTAAAAATTTTTTTTTTTTAAATTTATTTATTTGTCAGAGAGAGAGGGAGAGAGAGAGAGAGTGAGCACAGGCAGACAGAGTGGCAGGCAGAGGCAGAGGGAGAAGAGGCTCCCTGCCGAGCAAGGAGCCCGATGTGGGACTCGATCCCAGGACGCTGGGATCATGACCTGAGCCGAAGGCAGCCGCTTAACCAACTGAGCCACCCAGGCGTCCCAATTTTTATTATTCTTTTAAGTAAGCTCAGTGCCCAACATGGAGCTTGAACTCATGACCCTGAAATCAAGTGTCCCATGCTCTACCAACTGAGCTAGTCAGGCACCCCAATATATACACATTTTAATTTTAAAAGTACTGTCAAATTGTTGCTGAGACGGCCGTAACAGTTTTTACTCCATCTGGCAGTGAATGAGACTATCCATTTTCCTATGCCATGACATATATATATGTGTGTGTATTTGATAGGACACTTGATAAAACAAATGTTTAAGTTTGCCAAGCAAATCGGTGTAAAGTGGATTCTTATTTCCATAATTATTAATGAAACTGAACATCTTGTCTTAGGATTGCCTTTTCATATTCTTCCCTGCTTTTTTTTCTATTGGAGTGTTTGCCTTTTTATTTGTTTGTTTAATTTTAGCTTCAGTAGGCTCCACATCCAGTGTGGGGCTTGAACTCATGGCCCTGACCAACTGAGCCAATCAGACTCCCTAGCTTTTTAACTTTTGATCTTTAGCAGTTCTTTATATGTAGGTATTATAATACGTATGATGTCTGTATGATAAGTGCCTGTGTACATATCTGTATACATATCTATCTATATATGCAAGAATTTCCTACCTAGTCATTACTTCATGGTTTTTGCTTTTTATATTTTACTTGAAGGCTTTCTATCCTGCCAAGATGGTAAATACATGGTCTTGGTATGAGATAGGGAACTAATTTTATCCTATTTTCCAAATGACTAGACAATTGTTCTGATGCTATTTATTGCACACTCTATCTTTTCTTGTTTTGAAACACCACTTTTTTCATACATGAAATTCCCATTTCAATAGCAGTTCTTATGCTTGTATATAGAAGTGAATCTGAAAACCAGTGGACCCTGGAAGTCCATATGAGGAGAACGAGACTAGCTTTCAGAATTGTCTGGCAGAGGGAGTTTCCAGCAAGGAAGGCATGGGGACTTTCCACAGCTAGCTCTGGACTTTTTAGCATTGGGCAAATAAATTGGAAGCTGAATACTCTACATCCTAATAATATTAATTAACAATTGATTATGTCATTTTGGCTCTTTCTTTCCAGAATCTATAAAACCATATCAACCACTTTTGTGCAGAAAGTGGTCGGGATATTTATCTTCCAGCTCCTTCCCTATACTATCCCTCAGACTGTTTATGTCCCTTCACGAAAGGTCACTGCTCCTCTTTCCTTCTGGATTCTGGTAACCTCTTTCCACTTGTCCTTTGGACCTCTGCTGCTATTAGCCCTGGGTCCTTGCAGGATCTTTATACCTCTCCTACCCCTTTGTAAATAGTTCAATGGTGTGCTGGCAAATGGCTGGGGGTGGAGGGAAAGAGCCTTAATTTGTAGCTTTGCCAATTGCTTAATGTAAATAGTACCATCATGGCCCATTTTATTTAAAAAAATTTTTTTTAAAGATTTAGTTATTTGTTTGAGAGTGAGTGAGAGAGCCAGAGAGCACACAAGTGGGAGAAACAGAGGGGAGGAAGAGAGAATCTCAAGTCGACTCCATGCTCAGCACAGAGCTCCAGGCAGGGCTCGATCTCATGACCCTGAGATCATGACCTGAGTCTTGGCCCATTTTAAGCTTTTGATGTGAACACGGAGTTGGGACGAAGTGCTAAGAATCACCTTTTGCAAATAAAACGTGTAAATAAATAATAATTATTATTATTTTAAAAATATTGTATTTATTTATTTTTGAGAGAAAGAGTATGAGCACAAGCAGGGGTGGTGGGAGGGGGAGGGGGAGAAGCAGACTCCCTGCTGAGCAGGTAGCCCCATGCGGGGCTCAATCCCAGGATGCCAGGACCCTAGGACCCTGGGATCATGACCTGAGCAGAAGGTAGAAGCTTAACTGACTGAGCCACCCAGGCGCCCCAATAAATTATTTTTGAATTATCCTAATTTGATTCCTACTAGGCTCCAGACTGATGCTGACACCTTCCTGGAACACTTGCTGTCTCTTCACTCAGAGAGAAAAAGGAACTCTCTTTTCTCTAAGACTTGAATCTGGGAAGATGTAAGCCTAGAGCTCCAGAAGCTGTCTGAAAGCAAAGCCAAGCAAGAGGAAAGCAGAGTTAAGACGTGGAGGTAAATGAATTCCTGGTGGTATCATTTGAAGCCCTGGGTTCCGCCATATTTAAAGTCAACTGTGCTCTGGCCTTTTCAGGAACGTGAACTAATACATTCTCTTTCCCTTTCTTTTTTTGTTTCGTTTTTTTTTTTCCTTCGTTTTTGCACAGAAGTTTAGCATAGGAAAGCCCCACATTCTTCCCAATTTATGATTGTGTTCTCAGGCATTAGGCATCATTAATAGGAAAAGCAGATTTGAAAAGATTCATAGTTTACAGGTTTCCAGTGTTCAGATTTACACAGCAGGTTCTTTCAAATTACACTTGGGGAATAAATCAGTGACAATTTGGCAATCTTGCAAAGTACAGAGCCTTCCAGTTCTAAAGGATTTTGCTGGTGAGTCATTAAGTTAAAAAAAGAAATCCGTATCGGTAATAAATCTTTGTAGAAGTACTCTACGTTCTTTTCAAAATTGATTGTTTCTTGGTGGCTACTTCAACTAACATTATCAAAAGAATAGATTTCTGTTGTAATATAAAATGATGCTTTCTGAGAAATTGTTCCCAGTCTTATTTTATTTTTTATTTTTATTTTTATTTTTTTTAAAGATTTTATTTATTTATTTGTCAGAGAGAGAGAGGGAGAGAGAGCGAGCACAGGCAGACAGAGTGGCAGGCAGAGGCAGAGGGAGAAGCAGGCTCCCAGCCGAGCAAGGAGCCCTATGTGGGACTCGATCCCAGGACGCTGGGATCATGACCTGAGCCGAAGGCAGCCACTTAACAAACTGAGCCACCCAGGCGTCCCCCCAGTCTTATTTAAAAAAAAAAAAAAAAATTGACATAGGAGATTTATTGCGGAGGGTATGTCCAGAAAACCAGAATTTTTAATAAATGTATTCTATGTTATTTTCATTGCTTAATATTATAGAACACAAACTTTTGCCAGGTTGGGAATTTCTGGTTGGGGAGCTTGTGGGGAGAGGGCATGTGGAGACTTAAATGTTATGTAGCTCAGGACTTTTACTGACATCCCAAAGCTGTGGTGACTGAGGACAAATGAGGAATCCCCAAATCCATCCTCTCTCTTAAAGTGCTCCTCACACACCCTCCAATCTCGTGGCAAGACCAGAATTCTTCCTCTCCAACCCTTCACCTTTTCCCTTTTTCCATTTCTCATTGCTCTAATTCAGGCCTTTGGACTTTGGCAGCGAACTCCTAAGTGGTTTTCCTGTGAAGCTTCAGTTTCACCCCACCTTGCTCTGACGCTGTTGCCTGCTTCCTTGGGGCAGAAGCTGTGGGCTCATGGCTAATACCCAGTCACAGCTCTCTTACCTCATTTAGGGCACCGAGGGAGGCACACTGCTCCCATTATGTAACACAAAAAGCAAGCCAGCGTTATTTCTAAACCCAAATAGGTTTTTAGTCAGGGAGTTTTACATGTTAAACTAAACATATACTCCTCCTTCTTTCTGAGAAGGGGAGTGCCTTACTTAGGGACAATTTACAAATGCCCTGCACTGGCTGTTAATGACATCTGCTTTCTTTGAGAAGGAAATTCCATGGTCCAGTGCTGGGTTCTGAGCAGTTCAGGCCCTGCGAGGTGCTTTCCCATGGTTCCTCCAGCATAGGAACCTGACCTACTTTGGGAGATGAGGGACTGTTTCACTGGGGAAATGTTATTTCTGTTGAAACCTAAATGATGAGTATGATTTTTGGGGGAAAAAAAAAAAAGAAGAGGGTGTCAGGAGGCAGTATTCCAGGCAAGGAAACACTTTCTGGGGAGGCCTTGGAGGTCTTACACAAGCACAACAAGCCTAGGGCATTAAGGGAACTGAAAGTCTCATATGTTTGGTGTGCAGAGAGCAAGGGTAAGAAGGCTGCTCCCTGAGACTAGAAATGTGTTCAAGTGTGAGATCTTAGGCAGCCTTGCAGATGGTGTTGTGAATTTAGGATTTAGGCCAGGTCTGGAGTTCAGAATGTCAAGGAGTTACTGAGTTCAAGCTTTAAGGTCAATCGCTCTGACAAAATTTATGTGCATAATTTTTTTCTGTCCTTAGGGTTTCATTATACAATTAATTGACACTACAGAACAAATTAAAATTTAATTTTCATTAAATTAGAATAGTGGTTTTCTTACCCAACATTTTATTAGGAACATTTTCAAAGAGAAAGATTGAAAGAATCACCTATATTCTACAGTTAATGTTTTATTACATTTGCTTTGTCACATACTTATTCATCTGGCCATTCTTCTTGGCATTCATCAATTCATTTTTTTTTTAAGATTTCATTTATTTATTTGTCAGAGAGAGAGAGAGAGAGCATAAGGAGAGGGAGGGGCAGAGGGAGAAGCAGGCTCTACACCGAGCAAAGAGCCCGATGTGGGACTCAGTCCCAGGACCCCAGGATCATGACCTGAGCTGAAGGCAGATGCTTAACCAACTGAGCCAGCCAGATGCCCTTGTCAATTCATCTTATCTTTTGATTTGTATCATAGTAAGTTGCGGATATCAGTAAATTTTATCCCTGAAGACATCATTATGCATATCATTAACAGGAGCTTAAGATTTGTTTAAGTTTTCTTTTTTGCGTGGGTGGTAAAAGTCACATACAGTGAAATGCAAACATCCTAAGTATTCTAACTGATAAGTTTGATATATATATATATATATATATATATATCTCATTTGGTTTATCTTCTTATATATATAAATTTGATTTATTATATATAAAATGATTTATTAATTTATATATATAAATTTGAAGTTTCAAAAAAGATATAACTTTTATTAAAAATTACCATCATGCACTTTGTAAGGCTCTTACATTACACATGAAATAGTATAGTATCAACTCAAGGTAGACTATGTTGAATTAAGGATACATTTTGTAATTTTTAGCAAGCCCTTAAAAATGTTAGAAAAAAGCCAGTAGAGGAGATAGGCTGGAATACAAAAATTATTCTATCCAAAAGAAGACCAAAAAAGAGGAACAAAGAAGAGAGGGGACAAATAAAAAACAAATAGCAGGGGGGTAGACTTAAACCCACCTATCACACAATTATGCGAAATACAAGCAGAATGAACAGTCCAACTAAAAGACAACAATTGCCAGGATGGATAAAAAGCAAGACCCAACTCTATACTGTGACAAGAGATGCATTTAAATATAAAAACACAGTTTGAAAATTAAAGAGTAAAAAATCTATAACAAACTTAAGGATCAGAAAGCTAGTATTTCCATATATCAGAGAAAGCAGATTTGAAGAAAAAGAGTGTTTCCAGGGATAAAGAATGATATTGTGATGATAAAAAAAGGGCAATTGATCAAGAAGACACAAAATTCCTAAGTGTGGGTATACCTAGTAACAGAACTTTAAAGTACATAGAAACTAAAGTTGGCAAGAAAGAAATAGGTCAACAACCATATTTGGAGATTTTAGTACTCCTTTATCACTATGTGATAGAATAAATGACAAAATATCAATAAGGATATAGAAGATTTAAATGACCTTCTCACTAACTTGACCTGACATATTTAGATGACCCAGTAACTGTGGAGTATGCATTCTTTATTAGTGCACATTGAACATTTACCAAGATACATCTTATGTTACTGGGCCATACATAAAACTAAGAAATAATGCCATTTACAAGAAAATAAAAATGTGAAATACTAAGGAATAAATAAATCTAACAAAAAATGTGCAACACCTGTACAATGAAAAACTACAAAATATTATGGAAGAAATTAAATAAATAAATGGAGTGGTAAATTGATCGTGGTTGGGAAACCTCCATATTATTTTTATGGCTATCGCTTCTCAGCCTTTTGGCTAAGATCAAGTGTATTTTTATGGCTACCCTTTAGAAATTGATCTCTAGAGTTACAGTCATCCGGTCAAAATTCCAGGAGGATTATCTTAATAGAATTTACAAGCTGGTTGTAAACTTTATGTGAAATTGCAAATGACGTAGAATAGCCAAAATGATCTTGAAAAAGGACAATGTTGGAGGACTTCAGTGCTTGATTTCAAGAATTACTAAGAAGTTCCACAGTCATCAAGACAGTGTAATATTGGTGTACATAGATCAAGAGAACAGAATAGAATCCAGAGATAGACTCACGCATATACAATTAGTTGATTTTCAACGAAGGTGCCAGGGAAATTCAACAGAGAAAATGACAGTCATGTCAACAAATGTGACTTGAACAACGAGGTATCTATATGAAAAAATTGTCACTGTATATTTGCAGTATATATTTATGACAAATTATAATTTCGAGTTTATATTATCCATGTCCTGGGAAATAAATTATACATGCAACTGCTCTATGAGCACTCTCAAACCTCAGGAGTCATATTTATTAAGTAAAGCTTATTAAAGGGCTGCGATTGCATTGAGGACATGAGGGCATCATTTAGAAAATAGTTTGAATCATTAAATCATATTTTATTTTCTGGAGGATATAAGAATGACCTATTTTTAGAGTGGCTTTACACCCTCCTTCTACATCCATAGCAGGAGAAATTTCTAATTTTATTTATTTATATTTTACTTTTATTTAAAAAAATTTTTTAAAGATTTTATTTATTTATTTGACTGAGAGAGAGAGAAAGAGAGAGAGCACGAGCAGGGGGAAAGGGAGAAGGAGAAGCAGACTCCCCGCTGAGCAGGGGAGTTCCATCCAGGGGTTCCATCCCTGGATCCTGGGATCATGACCTGAGCCAAAAGTGGAGGCTTAGCTGACTGAGCCACCCAGGCGCCCTCTATTTTCATTCACAACCCGTGAGAATGTATTGGTGAGACTCCTAGCTGGTGATGGAGGGGCAGGTGCTACAACCTTGCAAAAGTGAAATCCTGTGACCAGAAAGCCATACAGCTTGAAAGAGTTGGTAGATCTATTATTGATTTGTTTCTAAGGCTTCTTTCATTTTTACTTATTTATTTTTTTAGAGAGAGGGAGGGGAAGAGGGAGCAGGAGAGAGATAATTTTAAACAGAGAGAATCTTAAACATTAGGCTCCACGCCCAGCGCCAAGCTGGACACAGCCTCGATCTTATGACCCAAAGATCACGACCCAAGCAGAGCTCAAGAGTCGGACGCTTCACCGCTTAACCGAGTGAACCACCTAGGCACCCCTCTAAGGCATCTTTTAGAGACTGGAAGAATCGAGTTCACTGTGTGTCCTTCCTGCAGATGGAGACTAGCAGAGGTTAATCAAAAAGAGAAGTTCCTGCCCTGACAAACTAAAATGTAAATGTAATTATATTTTGAAAAGTTTTTCCTACTACATGCTGGGTTTTGAGAGGGGTTTCTCCTGGACCTGGATCAGGCTGCTGCTCTATGTGTAATTCTAACTCCCAGATCCAGGAGGCTTTGTAATTGGGTAAGGCTTGATACTCTCTCCAAGGAGTTCCTATATCCAAAAGGGCCTATTGATTCTAGAAGGTCGAGTTGCAGCTGGAGTAGTAGTACAATTTCTTTCTTACCATATAATCAATAATCCAGGAAAGTCTCCCAAAATCTGGAGCAAAAATGCTCCCGCCACAGAAGAGAGCTTCTCTCTTCCATACAGGGCTGGAGATACACCCTAAACTCTCTCTACTTCTTTTTTTATTGAATTTAATTTATTTTTCTGTCTATCTCTATAGTGTTTTCTTTTTTTTTTTTTAACTGACTGTGCAGGTGACGAAGCTTTCATTACTATAATGTTACTTGAAATGTTCAAGTTATAGGAGGGTTGATTAGATTACATTCCTATTGAGTTAAATAACAGGACTGGGGATACACTTTTGAACACTGTCACTGCAGGTTAGTTTCTAAGCCCCTGCTAATGTTACAAATCATCTCTTAGGAAGGATTCCTTTTGCAAGTGGGTCATCGCAACCATTTTGTGTTTATTCTTAATTGGCTTTTTAGGGAGCACATAGTGAAGGCCAGGCTCAGTGCATTACTTATACTATCTAATGTGATCTTCATGACATCCTCTCAAACAGAACCCTCTATTACACCATTATTACAATTAACTAACTTTAGGACAGAGAGATGGACAATGATAGAGACGGACCTTAGAGACCTGAGCCCACAGTAGCAACCTCTTAAAACAACTCCACATTCCCTTACTGGGCTCAGAGAATGACATACTCCTGATCTCACCCCAGATTCTAGGCACCTTGCTGAAACTCCCCGTGTGTTTGCTATCAACAGATCGCCTGGTCTAGGCAGAAAAACCATCTAGGCAGGACAGGGCGAGATCATGCAAAATGAAAGAAGTTGCCGTGCCTCTGCCAATTCCTAAGATAGAGTTAGGCAGCTGTCGTCAGCTTAAGATGTACACGTAGGGGTCAAGGGCAGGCTGCCCCAAGATGGATCGCTATGGTGTGAAGATTATTTTCGGTTAAAAAGCAACAAAAATCCAACAGAGTTAGGAAAAGCTCTTTACCTCCCCCCTCAGCTACCTAAAAAGCATTTGGATAGTGGAACTGCTCCAAGAAGCGAGCTTTCACTGAACTAGGTGTGGTGGGCAGGAGGAAACAAGTCCTCTGCCTCCCATGGTCTTTGAGGGGCCCAGCAAACATTTGTTTACCGAACATTTACTCCCTTTCATTTTCCTGTGAATAGCATTTTTTCCCTTTTGAAGTCCTAGACCTCTACTCCCTTCTCCTTAATTCAGAATGACGTACATAACCTCATTTTTGCCTGTCTTTGGAATTTCCGTGTCTGAGTGGATTCCCCTATGGATGCTACTAAATTTGATTTTCTCCCGTTAGTCTGTCTCATGTCAATTTGGTTCAAGCTAGAAGGACCTTGAAGGGGACAGGATATTCTTGCTCCCTGACACACACTAGAATAATCTGTGGAACTATAATAAACACTGATGACAGAAATTGTCATTTAATTGGTCCAGGGTGAGGCCTGGGCATCAGGATGTTTTTTCAAAACTACCCAGGGCATTCAAATGTGCAGCCAAGGTTGAAAACCTCCTAGTTTGAATGGAGGGGGGGAATATATATATATGTATATATATGACATCAAAGCCACTACAATGTACAAAATGATATATTTTGAAATGTATTTATTCCTTACCTCTTTCCACAAAAGATGTGACGTGGCTAAAAAATTATTCGATACAGAATGAATTCCACTGAGGGGCATGGAGCTTGCTCGGAGCACTTGTCAGACAGGCCACCGATGGGCTGGGACATATGAGGTCAGTGTAGAAATAATTCAGGTATGTTTTCTTTCTCTGGTTTTGGTTTGCAAGGTGGCAGTGGCAGATTTTAAGGAGAAACAGTTCTTGGAAGACAGCGATTGGTGCAGGTACTGTTTCTAGGTGGGTGATTGGGCCAAAGACTGTTTCCAGGCAGACGATTGGTCTGGAAGCTGTTTCCAGGCTGTCTATCCAGTAGATTGCCTTGTCTCCAAGGGTTATTCAATCTGCAAAGTGATAACAGGTCTCAGAAGCTTGTGTGGAATGATAATTTTTTTTCCCCATTACAGAAGCTTATTGAAGAAAATACCAGTATTTTAAGGATGATTCATAGGCATGTAGTACATTTTTTTGATCCAATTTTGCTAAGGGTTATGAATTGCTCATAAGGCAGAAACTTTGCAAGTTGAGGAGTGGCTGGAGCCATTCCACGAGAAATTTCCAGCTGTTAAAAGGGCAGCATTAAACTACTCAGTGCAGTTCAACTGTTGGACTATTTCCTTTCTTTTCTTTGTCTTTCTCAAGAGCAGATGAAGCTGTTCTCAGTTTACTATCAGGAGGAAAAACAGAGAGGGTAAGAAATGGTGGAGCCATAAAAGTGAAAGAAATCTGAGGAAAGGGGTAAAATCACTATAATGCCATAATCCTAATAGTTAACTATTTTCATTTTTGCATATTTTAATTCTAACCTAAAGTCAATATTATTTGGCTGATAGTGATGTATATATATCAAACTTAAGGTTTAATTGTCTAACCATATATTTTGTAAGTTTTTATTTAAATTCCAGTTAAGTAACATACAGTGTTACCTAATATTAGCTTCAGGTGTACAATATAGTGACTCAACACTTCTGCCCAAACACGATGCTTATCACAACAGTGCACTCCTTTTTTTTTTTTTTTAAGATTTTATTTATTTATTTGTCAGAGAGAGTGAGCAGTCAGACAGAGTGGCAGGCAGAGGCAGAGGGAGAAGCAGACTCCCCGCCAAGCAAGGAGCCTGATGCAGGACTCGATCCCAGGACACTGTGATCATGACCCGAGCCGAAGGCAGCTGCTTAACCAACTGAGCCACCCAGGCGTCCCTCCCTTTTTTTTTTTTTTTTTAAAGATTATATTTATTTGATAGAGAGAGACATAGCGAGAGAGGGAACACAAGTAAGGGGAGAGGGAGAGGGAGAAGCAGGCCTCCTGCCAAGCAGGGAGCCCGATACATGGCAGGATCCCAGGACCCTGGGATCATGACCTGAGCCAAGGGCAGATGCTTACCTGACTGAACCACCCAGGTGCCCCCCACATCACCTATTTAACCCATTCTTCTGCCCACCTCCCCTCTGGTAACCATCAGTTTGTTCTCTACAGTTATGTCTCACCATATTTTAAGACAGTGCTCTCAGTTTCCTTATTTTATACTGGTTTACCATGTTCCTTTGAAAGTATGATGACGTAACATGATTTATGAGCAAATGTTACGTTTTTAGCTTCAGAATCAATGAATATATTCGTTTCATATACTTATCTCACTTCAAAAATAACAACAATAATCAGCACTTAACAGAGAGGCCACGTTGTGGTGAGCTCTGTTCTAGGACTTGAGATATGTTTGGGAAGAAAACAGACAACATCCTCTTTTTCTCGGAGGGAAAGAGAGGTGATATCAAGGCTGGATGACACAGAATGCTTCTGGGCTCTATGTGTTTCATGCGTATTAACTTGATTCATTTTCTTAACAATCCTGTGAAGCAGATACGGTCGTCATCTCTGTTTCCTAGGAGAGGAGAGCAGTGAACCAAGAGGCTCAGTGACTTGCTGAAGGTCATCACTTGGTGACCTTAGGGCCAGGATTTGTGACTCCGTGGGCTGCATGTTTAACGGCAATACTATTCTGCCTCAGCTCCATAATCAGCTCATTTCTATTTATTCTGCTGATGCAAGTAATCAAAAGTCTCTCTTTCTTTCTTTCTTTCTTTTTTTTTTTTTTTTTTAAGATTTTACTTTTTCATTTGAGAGGGAGAGGGAGAAGCAGGCTCCCCGCTGAACAGGGAGCCCGATGCAGGGCTCGATCCCAGGGCCCTGAGATGAGGACCTGAGCCGAAGGCATACGCTTAACTGATTGAGCCACTCAGGCCCCCCGTCAAAAGTCTTTCACACTCACTGTGTGCCTGGTACTTCAGTTACCTGAGGAAAATAAGATGGAATCTTTGGTTTGGTATACTTGCAAAGATTTTGCTTCAGAATAAAAGGGCAGGTAGATAATATTTATAACCTCAAATTAGAAAGGATACAGTGAAGTAGTTCCCAATCCCCTTTGCACTTTAGAGTCACCTAGAGGGGTTTTAAAATATGACACCTGGCTCCCTCTTCCAGGGTTTCTGACTCAGTTGGTCTCGAGTGGGTTAAGGTATAAGTATTTAGCTAGTATGATCATCTGGCAAAGTTATAGAATATTTAAAATCCAGACACTTTAAATCATAGTCATTGTTAAAAGCATAGTTTGAATCAGATCGACCTGGATTAAATCCCATGCCTGCCACTCACTAGCTATCTGGTTAAGGGTTATGGTTTAAGTTTTTGTGTGGGAGAAAAAATTCTCCTTTGGCGTCTTAGGATCTGCAGTTGCGTCTAACAACTAAACTGACATGAGACTGGCTCAGGAGAAGAGCAGACAGATTTTATTAAGTTTTTGCATGTGCATGAGAGCCTTCACAGAAAAACACAGATATAAGACATGACCAGAACAGGAAGCTTTTAGACCTTTTGGACAAAGATACCATAAATTTGTGAAAAATAACTTGACAAGGGGGTTTGGTGAGGGGCAGGAAGTTGTGGGGAAGTGGTTAGGAGATAAAGGACTAGGAAACCAGGGGAAGATAAGGGTATTTAGTAAGTTTGTTTGTACAGACCAGTTTCTGTGCTGACTCCCAGTCTTCTGGTGATAAGGATGTTCTTCTCTTCCTGGTACAGGGAGGGTACTTTTCTCATGGGAAATTTTGTGGTTTTATTTTTAGGTAGAATAGGGTAGATCAGAAAGTTCTTCCTGTATCTGCTGTCTCTCAAATGCTTTCAGCTCAAAATAATCAATAGCCCCAAGCAGCATAATTTGGATGGCATGTCCTGAACGCCTTCATTTCTAAATCTGAGCTTCTCTTTTTTCATCTGTAAAATGGAAATAATTATTTACCTCTTAGAATTGTTTTTGTAAGAATTAAAGAGAATATGCGTGAAAATAATTTTCACAGTCCTGGCATCAAGTGTGCCTAATTAATGGTTACATTTTTTTCCTTTAAGATTTTATTTATTTGAGAAAGAGTGACAGAGATAGCGACAGAGATAGCTAGAGAGAGTACGAGTGAGGAGGATAGGGAGCCTGATGTGGGGCTCAATTCCAGGACGCAGGGATCATGACCTGAGCAAGGGCAGATGCTTAACGGACTGAGCCGCCCAGGCGCCCCTAGTGGTTACTTTTACCCATTCATGAATTAATTCACTCAGCAAGTACTTGGTGAGCAACTACCGTGTTCTAGGCATTGTTCTAGGTGCTGAGGATACAGCGTTGAGTAGAACTGACAAGCGTCTTGCCCTCAAAGCGCTACTTTGGATCTTTTATTTTAGCATGAAAAAAATGTGTTTAATCTCATGGTACTTCTATTATTCTACCTTATAATAGGTCATCTGAAGGATCCCATCCTCCCTCTCCTCAGAGGGCACGCTCCATTGGTTGTCCCCTCTTTTCTCTCTCCACAGGCTCTTTGTCATGGGAACGTGATCATTTTCTTTTTCATATTAAAAAAAAAAATCCCTGAATCAAACCCTTTGGCTTCAAGGTATCTAATAATTACTGCCTTAGCTCCTTGCTCCTTCTGCTTTACAGGCAAGTACAGGTATTGCTGGCCCTCACTGTCTCCACTCTGTCCACTTGACCACTTCTAATTCCTACAGCACATTGGGCTTCTGTCTCCATTAAAGTTACACTGTTGCATTTAGGCCTTTGCATATATGGTCTGCACTCCCCCACCACTGCCCCCAGTTTGGCTCAGCTTAAATGTGCCTTCTTCTTGGAAGCTTTCCCCCTGACTTTTCAAGATTGGGATAGGTACACTTCTCTGTGATTCTGTGGAAGGGTGGGCATCCCCCCCCCCATTGTGGTGCTTACACTGATTTTTTCTGTATCCTATATTGGCCAAGTAAAGTCATTGAGGTCAGGACCTTGTCATGTTCATTGCCACCGTTCTCCTCCTTGGATGGTATTTGATACATAGCAAGGTGCTAAATCATATTTTTAAATGAATGGGGGGGGGGTCTGGGTGGCCGAGTTGGTTAAGTATCTGACCCTTGATCTCAGCTCAGGTCTTGATCTCAGGGTTGTGAGTTCAAGCCTTCCACTGGGCTCCATGCATGGTGTGGGGCCTACTTAAAAAAAAAAAAAAAGAATCAATACATGAGTAATTGAAATAATATTAAATATTATAATATAATAATATCCCTATTAAATAATAACCTTTTTAGGGTTCAACAATGTGTCTTCATCTTTATAATCGGGATTTCCTCACATCGTCAGCATTTAGTAGAAATTTGAATAGAATGGAGTAGACTTAAAGTATACTTTTTCTGAATGTAAAACTAGGGTCCAATTTAAGACAAGAATTCTAGAAGTGAGTCAATGACCTTTGAAGTTAGCATTCTGTAGAATCCAAACCTGGAATTTTAAAATATGTCATCAGGAACTTCAGATGTTCCCTAGCCATCAACCCGCCTCAATGCACTACTCTTTTGCTCATTTCTCCTAATAAAGTGATCCCAAGCTTATCCCACTTCTTTTTTTCCTCTTCCCTTATCTATAGCATAGACGTGCTTCTTGCTTACAGATCCATAAGCATGTTGAACCATGAGGTAGGGTAAAAAAGCAAGCAGTGAGATGCTGTGAAAAGTGCTTGCCAGTTAGAGTCAGGAGACACTGGCTGTGTTCCTGTCCGTCATAACCTTACTGGAGACTTTGTCTCTTTAGCTGTGATGGGGAAAATATCTTCCCTATCTAATTCACCAAGTTTTTGTAGGATCAAATGAGTTAACATAGGTAAAAAGGCTTTTGTGACTTGTATGCACTGCACAGAGTAAAAGTAAAATCTCTCAATGGATCTTAAATACATGCTATAGTTTAATAGCTCCCTAGCAAGTGGAATCTGCAAAGAGATAAGAGAGTGCTCCAGTATGGAGAAGTACAGAAATCTAAGGGTTATTTATTTGGGAAACAGGATGCTGGACCTGTTTCCCAGCATGGAATTAGATAAAAAGGTTATTTATGGTTTTGCACTGCATCAGCTTCACATCAGACTGTTATGCTGAAAGTCTGGGGTGATTCCATCTAAAAAGCCTGGTGTGCTATCAATCAAGAATAAAAAAACCTGGGGCGCCTGGGTGGCTCAGTGGGTTAAGCCTCTACCTTCGGCTCAGGTCATGATCTCAGGGTCCTGGGATAGAGCCCCGCATCGGGCTCTCTGCTTGGCAGGGAGCTTGCCGCACCCCCCCCCCCCAACCTGCCTGCCTCTCTGACTACTTGTGATCTCTGTCAAATAAATAAATAAAATCTTTTAAAAAAAGAATAAAAAAACAATTGATCTAAGAAGGAAATGACACGATATATTAGTGTCTGATAACTCGAAATAACAAAGTTTTATTCTTCCATTAAATCTGATTGGCTCCAATTAATCTAGAAGCATAAGATATAGATGAATATCAAGCAACTGAGTTCCTTTCAAATAGACAGCTACCAATGAATGTCTTAAACTGCAGACACTGTTGCAGATCTACGGTTTACCCATTTCTTAGTTTGAGGATGTATTTTCCCTTGCAGATGTTAGTTATTCGCTTTCCACAACAGAAAGGCTCTACAGTGTCATCCTCCAATTGGCAGCCTGAGCATCACGGGGAGCAGGGGGAATGTTAGAAATGCAGACTCTCAGCCCCACCTCAGACCTATTAAACCAGAGTCTGCATTTTAACAGGATCCCCGGGGTTGAGTGCATTTCAGTTTAAAGCACCCCGCTTTAAGGACCACTTAATCATTTTTCAAATGGAAAACAACAACAAAAAAATCTGTTCTTTAAGGGTGATACCCCTCCTGGAGGCAGTGCTCAGATGAGAAACAAAGGCTTCTGGACAGCTGGCAGGTTCCCGTATCACTCTCCACCTCACAGCCTGATTCTTGGGCTTCTTTGGCTGTGAGGCTTTGGGCAAGTTACTGAACTTCTCTGAGTCTGTTCCCTCACCTGTAAAATGGAGATGATAACAATGTCTACCTCACAGAATCGTGAGGATTAACTCAAATCGGAAAATCTCTGAGTGTTCCGTGCAAGGTAAAGCACAATTCACAGGTAAAATTTTATTATTTGTAAGTTGGAAGGCAGGCAGGGTTCTGCATAATTTAAAGTAGCAGTAAGTTTTTTACGGCACAAAGAAGCAGATTGCTATTTGTATCTCTGAAAACCATCATGACTTGACAGTAATGTTTAGAAAGCAGTTTCTTATTTTTCCTTCTAATCTTTCATATTTTCCACTGAAAGAAATTATATAGGGATGCCTGGGTGGCTCAGTTGGTTAACCGGCTGCCTTCGGCTCAGGTCATGATCCCAGCGTCCTGGGATCGAGTCCCACATCGGGCTCCTTGCTCAGCAGGGAGCCTGCTTCTCCCTCTGCCTCTGCCTGCCACTCTGTCTGCCTGTGCTCGCTCGCTCGCTCTCTCTGACAAATAAATAAATAAAATTTAAATAAAAAAAAAGAAATTATATAAATTGCACAGCAGAGAAACTCCTCTAGTCACTGTTATTTAATCATCTTGTAGTTTAGACTGACCTGTTATGAATTTGGTGAACCAGGGCCGAATTCAACCTTTGGAACAGGCACAAACCTACGTAACTCAAGAGCCTGACTCACTGACCTACTTTCTCCATCAACAAAACAGTAGAAGACCCGATTACTTAGTTTTTTGCTCCATCTAGTGGCCACATACAGTTCAATTTTGGGTTGCAGAGAAACCTTGGGAAATCTAGTTCCATATTTTAACTGAAATACATTCAACTTCTCATCATTCAAAAGAGATGATCCAATGTACACATTTTTCATGCTCTTTGTTATATTTGAAACAATAGGCTCAGGAGTCTTGGACCTGGTCAGAAAGTTGGAGACGTTCCTAATCAGAACAGGAAGACTGGAGTTATCTTTGATGCTTCCCTTATGAGATATATCCATTCTGTCATCAAATCATAAAAATTTATTTAATTCCTTCCAACATTATCCACACATACTTTTTTAAACATTCCCTGTGGGACAGTTTGTTTTAGTGGAGGACGGTACTGGACATTCCTCCAGACTCTAGATTTTGGGTACCCGGGGCCCTGCTCCCTTGTTGTGCCTGGGAGAGGACTGGCTAGAGGTGCACCCAGAAAGAAAAGGCCTGAGCAATAGGATTTCCACCCTCACAAAAGGGGTGTCTTTCTCCCACAGTGCGACCGGTGCTCAGTAGAGAGCTGAAGGAGCCATGTCAAGGAACAGTAAATCCCTAGGCAGTGAGGACTACAGAGATGCTGAGACATATACTTTGTCTCAGTTTCTGACATTCTAAAATTATTAATTTTAGAATTAATTAATGCTTGCCCCCTGAAGAAATACCTAAAGCTGCCTTTGAAGATCTCAGTGCTCTTAAACAGTGATTTCATACTCATGGCTGCATGCCTGAGTTCTTTAGAACAGACTTTTAGGCACTAAAGCCTGAAGAGTGTACCAGGTAAATTTCCCTTTAAAGGGCTTTGGGAAGTGTATTACGCTAAGCAAAATAAGTCAGTCAGAGAAAGACAAGTCCCATATCATCTCACTCCTAAGTGGAATTTAAGAAACAAAACAGATGAACATATGGGAAAAGGGTGGGGGAAAAGAGAGGGAAACAAGCCACAAGAGAATCTTAACCATAGAAAATGAACTGAGGGTTGAGAGAGAGGTGGGTGGGGGATGGGCTAGATGAGTGACAGGTATTAAGGAGGGCACTTGTTATGATGAGCACTGAGTATGTGAGTGATGAAACACTAATTCTGCTCCTGAAACCAGTATTACACTGTACGTTAACTAACTAGAATTTGAATAAAAATTTGAAAAAAAAATAGAAGGGCTTGGGAAAATTTGTCTGCATTTTTACTAAGGTGAGGGACTTTGGTCCAGAGGACACTGGCTCCAAGAGCTTTAGATCCAGAAAGTATGGGTTGGAACAAGGGGAGATCCAGGTTTTGGGGGGTCTTTATATTAGTTTCCTAGGGCTGTTATAAAAAAGTATCTCAAACTGAGTGGCTTAAAACAACGAATGTACTGTCTCACAGTTGGAGGCTAAAAGTATGAAATCAAGTTGTAGGCAGGGTCATGCCCTCTCTGATAGCCCCAGAGGAGAATTTTCCTTGCTTCTTCTAGCTTCTGGTATCTGCTGGCAATCCTTGGTATTCCTTTGCTTATAGACACATCCCTCTAGTCACGTGGCTTTCTTCACCCTGTGTCTCCACATCCTCTTCCTTCTGTGCAAACCTGTCTCTATGTCCAAATTTCCTCTTATCATAAGACACCAGACCTACTGAGTTAGGGCCCACCCTAATGACCAAATTTTAACTTGATTACCTCTATAAAGATCCTATTTCCAAATAAGGTCGAACTTTGAAGTACTAAGTGTTTGGACTTCAACATGTCTCTTTGTTTGCCCACAATTAAACTAATAACAAGCCTGAATTTATACAACTTAAATGGTCCTCTTTACTATTAAAAATATAGGGGCACCTGCCTGGCTCAGTTGGAAGAGCAGGCAACTCTTGATCTTGGGGTTGTGAGTTCAAGCCCCACGTTGGGTGTAGAGATTACTTAAAAATAAAAGCCTTTAAAAAAAAAAGATTAGGGGTGCCTGGGTGGCTCAGTGGGTTAAAGCCTCTGCTTTCGGCTCAGGTCATGATCCCAGGGTCCTGGGATCGAGCCCCACATCAGGCTCTCTGCTCCGCGGAGAGCCTGCTTCCTCCTCTCTCTCCCTGCCTGCCTCTCTTGCCTACTTGTGATCTCTGTCTGTCAAATAAATAAATAAAATCTTTAAAAAAAAGATTAAAAATACAAAATGACAAATACCTAATTAGGCCTTGGAAGGAGCTTGTATGAATAAGAAGTTTCACAGTACAACCTCTTCCGGTTTACAGCATTAGAGTAGCTGTTGGTGGGTATGAATTTGACTGCAAACAAGTCACATCGTATCCATATTTAACTCATTTAACTCATAGGAACTTACCTGTACCTGTGTAGACTGCCCAGTCACTTGGATGCCACTTTCCTACTCTACTGTCTTTTGTGGGCAGAAGGGAGCCATGAGGTCCTTTTGCTCTATGGCGCACTAAGGATGGAGAGGGCATAAAGGATAATGATGTAAAACTTAAGCACACACTGATGCCTTACAACCAATTATAGCTGCTCATGGGTGGCATGAAGCCTCTGGGAAGCTCTCCCTGTGCCTAGGACTGAGCTCCCGGGGTAGACACAGTGTATGTGAGGGGGACACTTTCCAAGGGGAGTCATCCCCAGAAAGGGAAAATGAGATATTATCACAGGATTAGGTTCACCTCTTCCATCCCTAGGGATTTGGAGGATCGAACACTTAACCCCTTTGGGCATGGTATGCATTTTACTTTGCCAGCAGGGAAGAGAATTATTTAGATACACTGCTGGTCGGTAAGGAAAATCTTATCTTGTCCTGTCAGGAGAGGTGTGACACATTTACCAAAAGGTCTCAGTAGTTGTAACAGCAGGGCAGACCAGGAGTGAGACCTAACTCAGGACCTCTCTGTTTATGGGAGAATTCTGAGTCTTACTGAGAGGGTCCAGGCATTCAGGGGCTGAGCTGTTCCTTAAGTTTCCCACCTACCCACTTTAAAGTATACGCCACCCACCCACTAAACTCACAATCTTACAATTCAAATATAGTACCAAATTGCTACATTACAATTAATTTTTCCATTATCCAGTTTTATGTTTAAAACTTTAGTCTGGTAATTACAGAAAGTCTTATTACAGGACGGAGTTTATAAAATGCTCACAATCACTCCTGTTTAACTCGAAGGGTAAGACCATTTATTTGGTAAGGCAAAGAACACCGTCAGGTGGTACTCCAGAGGCAATTCCCACCTTTGCCAATTATACACGTTAGTAACTTTGAGACACCGAGCCCCTGATACTCCCCAGTACTCGGAAAATTTGCTCCAGAAATGTACAAACAAAACTCTTGAAAACCGTTTTGGGATTAATTTCATTAACTTCATGGATCCTTAAGTATCCCCCCCCGCCCCCAAAGAGAAAGTCATTTCTGGCATTCCAACTTCTCGCCCTTAGAATTTCTCTAAAGCTTGTTTCCCTGATTCATGTCAGGGAGAACTTCCCAAATTTCAGATCAAACTCAGATCCTGCCGGGACGCCAAGCTGGGCAGAAAAAAGGGCGATCAGGCTCTAGATCTGTTAACAATGGTGGGAAGGACACTTTCGTCACTAAAACAGATGCTTTTGTGGAAGCTGCGGATCAGTCTACGCCTGGGAAGAGGGCTGGCTTCTCTACATTTTCAGGGGTGTCTATCTGCTGACTAGGTAAGAACAAAAAATACGTGTCATTCGCGGGAACCGGTACGAGGCCACCCGCGCTTGCGCGAAGCCGTCCTAAGAGCGAGCGGGAGTTCCCGGTGGGGCGGGGCAATGGAACACGCGCCCCTCCCATTCGCCGTGGCTTTAACTCCTTCCCATCCCTCTTAACGAGCTTCTCCGTCTTTCCCTCTGACCTCGGAAAGAAGGGGGCGGGGCCTTCAGGGGCGGAAGTAGCGGTGCATTGTGGGCTCTCATAGAGTGGTGGATTTGATCCTGAATGAAAGTGGCGCGCCGTCTCTGACGTTTCCCGGGTAGGAGCTGCTGGGATTCCGACCCCTGCCGGGATTCGGGTGCCTCGGACCCTCGGTACGGGACCGACCGCGAGGAGGCGGCGGCGTTGGCGCGGCGAGCGTTGGTGGAGGGGGCGCCTCTGCGCGGCCCCGAGACATGGCTCATAACAAGATCCCACCACGGTGGCTGAACTGTCCGCGGCGCGGCCAGCCGGTGGCAGGTAACCCGGACGGGGGTGGTGTTCGAGTCCGCATACCCGCGGGCCCGTGGGTGGGCCGTGTGAGGGGCGCAGCTTTCGGGGGTTCCGTGCTTGTTAGTGGTATTTCAGGACCGAGATGTGCTCGGTCGGATGAAGCTTCGTGGTTGAGTGTTTGGGAAAGTGATTGGAAGGGGTTGGGCCGGTGGGTGGGGGCACGTGTCACTCTCCAGGACGACTAAGGATTGCGAAAACGAAGGTAGACAGGAGGTTTGGGTGGCAGGACCTGGGGACCCAAGAACACAGCGGGCATTACTTTGAAGCTTAGAAGTTTGTGAACCTTCCAGGGTTCTCGGATGGGGAAGGGACAAATGTCAGTCTCGAGATGGAGGGCTCAAGAGGTGAGGGAATTTTCCCTGTGCTGACATGGATCGACACTGACTGGAGTTTGGTTTTTGAAAATGATTTTGTTGTGAATTGTTGCTTCTTCATTGAGTTTGACACACAACAAACTTTAAAGTGCTGTTTGATAAATACCGCATACACAGATACACTTCCAGTGAAACACCCATGAAACCATCTCTACAATCAAAACAGTGAACATAACCATCACCTCTCAAAGTTTCGACTGTCCCTTGTAATCCCTTCCTCCTCAGGCAATCTCTTACATGCTTTCTGTCATAGATTAGTTTGCATTTTCTATACTTAAAAAAAAATGGAATCATATAGTGCACACACTTGTTGGGGGGGAGGTCTCTGTATTCTTTTGCTCAGCATTGTTATTTTGAGATTTACCCAAGTTCTTGTATGTTTGTATGTGGATCCCTTTTTATTGCCGAGTAGTAGTCCATTGTTAATGGATGCAGCACATTTGTTTATCCATACACTCGTTGATAGTCATTTGGGTTGTTTGCAGTTTTTGGCTATTACAGATTAACCTGCTATGAACATTCCCGTACAGTAATTTGTATGGACATATGCTTTCATTTCTCTTGTGTCAGTTTCTAGGAGAGGAAAGGATCATATGGTAGGTGTATGTTTAACCTTTCAAAAAAAAAATGCCAAACTTTTTTTTTTAAGTTTTTATTTTTTTTTAAAGATTTTATCTATTTATTTGACAGACAGAGATCATAAGTAGGCAGAGAGGCAGGCAGAGAGAGAGGAGGAGGCAGGCTCCCTGCTGAGCAGATAGCCGGATGCGCCGATCCCAGGACGCTGGGATCATGACCTGAGCCGAAGGCAGCCACTTAACCAACTGAGCCACCCAGGCGTCCCTCCAAACTCTTTTTTAAAAGCCATAGCATTTTACATTCCCACCATTAATGTCTGAGAGTTCTGTTTAGTTCATATCCTCTCCAAGGCTTGGTATGATCAGTCTTTTTAATTTTACCCGCCATAATAGGTATTTAGTCATATTGTGGTTTATGTTGTATGTGAGCTTCTTGGCAATTCACATATCTTCTGTGAGATATCCAGATCTTGTACTGATTTTTTTTTTTTAAAGATTTTATTTATTTATTTGTCAGAGAGAGAGAGAGAGAGAGAGAGAGCACAGGCAGACAAAGTGGCAGGCAGAGGCAGTGGGAGAAGCAGGCTCCCTGCTGAGCAAGGAGCCCGATGTGGGACTCGATCCCAGGATGCTGGGATCATGACCTGAGCCGCAGGCAGCCGCTTAACCAACTGAGCCACCCAGACGTCCCTTGTACTGATTTTTTAATTGGGTTTTTATCTTATTGTTGAATTGTTAGACTTCTTTATATGATGTAAATACAAATCCTATGTTGGATATATGCTTAAATTTTTTTTTTCTCCTGTCTGTGGCTTGCTTTTTCATTTTCTTAACACTGTGTTTTTGAAGAGTGAATGATTTAAATTTGAACTACAGCTTTCTGCTTATTCTAGAAGGTACTTTGCAACAAAAATTAAAGGTTTTTTTTTTTTTAAAGATTTTATTTATTTATTTGAGAGAGAGGCAGTGAGAGAGCATGAGCGAGGAGAAGGTCAGAGGGAGAAGAAGACTCCCCGTGGAGCTGGGAGCCTGATGTGGGACTCGATCCCGGGTCTCCGGGATCATGACATGAGCCGAAGGCAGTCGTCCAACCAACTGAGCCACCCAGGCGTTCCAAAAATTAAAGGGTTTTGTAGTGAACTATGATTACATGTTATGTATATATCTGTAGTATGTCTTACTAGTTATTTGAAATTGTTGAAAGAGTACTTTTTTATTTTTAAATATATAAAATTTTAAAATTTTATTTTTAAAGATTTTTATTTTTTTAATTTTTAAAAACATTTTTAATTTTTTATCTTTTTATAAACATACAATGTATTATTAGCCCCAGGGGTACAGGTTTGTGAATCACCAGGTTTACACACTTCACAGCATTCACCATAGCACATACCCTCCTCAATGTCCATAACCCCACCACCCTCTCCCTACCCTCCTCCCCCTGGCCACCCTCAGTTTGTTTTGTGACATTAAGAGTCTCTTATGGTTTGTCAAGATTTTTTTTCTTTAATTCATTTAAGAGAGAGGGAGAGACAGAGACAGAGCACAAGCAGGGGGAGAGGCAGAAGCAGACTCCCTGCTGAGCTGGGAGCCCGATGTGGGACTTGATCCCAGAACCTGGAGATCCTGACCTGAGCCAAAGGCAGACGCTTAACTGAGCCACCCAGGTGCCCCAAGAGCCCTATTTATTTATTTATTTATTTATTTAAAATTTATTTGTTTGTCAGAGAGAGAGAGAGAGCGAGCGTGCACAGGCAGACAGAGTGGCAGGGAGAGGCAGAGGGAGAACCAGGCTCCCTGCCGAGCAAGGAGCCCGATGTGGGACTCGATCCCAGGACGCTGGGATCATGACCTGAGCCGAAGGCAGCCGGTTAACCAACTGAGCCACCCAGGCGTCCCCCAAGAGCCCTTTTTAAATTCAGGTTTCCTGATTCTCCAACTTTGTCAGTTTTTTTCCCCATATTTTACATGAAATCCTTAGTAAGTAGAGCCATATCAATGATGGCTAAAAATAATACTGAAAGATAACCTAAGCAAATCTTAGGGTGAGGAAATGTCTTTCTTTAATGAAAAATGAAAAAATTTTCTTCATGCTTTAACCATTTTTTAAAAAAGATTTATTAGAGAGAGAGAGCATACAAGCAAGGGGAGGGGCAGAGAATCTCAAGCAGCCTCTGACTCCCTCCTGAATGCAGAGCTTGGTGCAGGACTCGATCTCACCATCCTGAGGTCATGACCTGAGCTGAAATCAAGAGGTGGGTGCTTAAGTGACTGTGCCACCTAGACACTCCTGCTCTAACCTTTTTTTTTTTTTTTTAAAGAATTTATTTATTTATTTGACACAGAGAGAGAAATCACAACTAGGCAGAGAGGCAGGCAGAGAGAGGAGGAAGCAGGCTCTCCACTGAGCAGGGAGCCTGATGTGGGGCTTGATCCCAGGACCCTGAGATCATGACCTGAGCCAGAGGCAGAGGCTTAACCCACTGAGCCACTCGGGTGCCCCAACTCTAACCGTTTTTATATGCATTTTCACTTGTAATAAAAACAGTTGTTCTTGGTAACCATTGTACTTATTCAAATTAATTGATCACAGTTCTTTACATATTTCTTTGTAGGCCGTTTTGACTTTTCCCCCTTACCATCTCTAACTTTGTAGTGAATCCTTTCTTTATTACATGTGGTTTTTTCTATGGAGTTATGGAAAAGCCTCTAGATTTAGATCAGTGGCTTCTTCTTCTTCTTTTTTTTTTTTAAAGATTTTATTTATTATTTATTTGTCAGGGAGAGAGAGAGAGAGAGAGCGAGTGCGCCAGCACACAAGCAGGGAGAGCAGCAAGCTCCCGGCTGAACAAGGAGTCCGATATGGAACTCAACCCCAGGACACTGGGATCCTGACCTGAGCCGAAGGCAGACGCTAAACCAACTGAGCCACCCAGGCATCCCAGATGTATGCTTTCTTTTCTAGCTTGGAGCATGTTTCCTGGATTCTTTTTTTTTTTTTTTTTTAATTTTTTTAAAAATTTATTTATTTGTCAGAGAGAGAGGGAGAGAGAGAGCACAGGCAGAGGCAGAGGGATAAGCAGGCTCCCTACCAAGCAAGGAGCCCGATGTGGGACTCGATCCCAGGACGCTGGGATCATGACCTGAGCCGAAGGCAGCCGCCCAACCAACTGAGCCACCCAGGCGTCCCGTCCTGCCCTGGATTCTTTCATTAGAATTATCTGCTACGCTGATTTGTGAGAAAAACAAGATCATAAAGTTCTTGCCAAAGTGATTATTTTTTTATTTGGAGTTAGAAAAATTGTTTAAATATCAGAGTTCTAATGTAATGTGCAGGCTGGCAGTGACAAAGATCAGAACACTGACTTATTGTTAAATAGAACAAGTGTGGCACTGACTTGGGGTAGATAGCAGCAGGTAAGGTGCTGACTTCCAGGCAGCTTTATGCCTCTCTCAGAAATAGAGTTGTGTGCCTTTTTTTCTCCCTCTGCTGGGAATTAAGGGCCAGGAATAAAGCTTTTCCTTATTATTGTATTGGAATATTTTGGCTTCCCAAAATTAGACTCTTTAATTATTGTGGTTCAGTGAGATACTAAGCTCATCTATCAGATTAACTATGATCCCCAGACAGAACCCCAGGCCTCCTGACAACTGAGCTGGATTTTTACTAGTAATCAATATTGCTTCAGTTGTGATGCTTATTAGTGAACACAATGTACGATTCTTTTTTTTTTTTTAAGATTTTATTTATTAATTTGACAGACAGAGATTATAAGTAGGCAGAGAGGCAGGCCTAGAGAGAGAGGAGGAAGCAGGCTCCCTACTGAGCAGAGAGCCTGTTGCAGGGCTAGATCCTAGGACCCTGCGATCATGACCTGAGCTGAAGGCGGAGGCTTTAACCCACTGAGCCACCCAGGTGCCCCACAATGTATGATTCTTGATAAATTTCTGTAAATTTCCCTTAAAGTTCTGTCTCTGCCTCTCCTAGGAGTGTTCATGCCACATTGTGTATTTTGGAAATGCATGTTAGCAATGTTTTACAGTAGGTGGAGCAAAAAATACTAGTTATATTCTTGCAAGCTTTAGTGAAAAATAAGGAATAATTCACATTCCACTTTCTACCTCCTATTTTCTTTCTTTCTTTTTTTTTTTTTTAAGATTTTTTTATTTATGTGACAGAGAGAGAGAGAGATCACAAGTAGGCAGAGAGGCAGGCAGAGAGAGAGGAGGAAGCAGGCTCCCTGCTGGGCAGAGAGCCCGATGCGGGGCTCGATCCCAGGACCCTGGGATCATGACCTGAGCCAAAGGCTGAGGCTTAACTCACTGAGCCACCCAGGTGCTCCTCTACCTCCCATTTGCTTTTTCTTATTTTTTTCTGATTATAAAAGTAATCCATGCTTATTGTATAATTTCCTTAGTATTTGGCATATTTAGGAAAATGTGTTATGGCTGTTTACATTTTCTCAATGTGAACATTAGGATACATCTCAGTAGTACTAGATGTTCATAATTTTCCTGAATCAGAAAGAAGATGGTACTGATTATATATATAATCTGTTCCACTACGAAGTTACTTCCTCTGATTAAATCAGACTTCCAATGAGGGAGAGCTCCTGGAGATAGGGCTAAGCTTTATTTTTGAAAAATTCTTTTTTTCACCTTATGAGTGATAGATTTCAGGGGAACACTTTGAAAAAAGCAAAATTCTCATTTGTTGTTGTTTTTTTTTTTTAATTCTCATTTCCTAAAGGGAGATCATTCAACATAAAATTATCTTGTGCTTACTATGTGTGAAGAACTTACTTGAAGCTAACAGTAGGAATGTAATATGAAACAGTTTTGTGATAGGGATGGTGACTTTGGAGTCATTTTACCTAGCAAATACTTGAGAGTCTACTTTGTGTTAGTCCTTAGGGCTAGGGAGATGATTTAGACATAGTTTATGGTGTCAGCCATCTGCTATGTGGTGAAATTTTTCTTTGGGAGCTCTGAGCTGTATAGGTTTAGGCCCAGAGAAGTCAGGTGGTTGAGTTTATTGAGGTCTGTTTTTTTCCCAGATTAAGTGTGGCTCAGTGATATGGAGGATCAGTGAGGTTAAGGGTATTTAGTGGGACTGACCGTGGTGATCAGCTGTGGACTCTAACATTGGATAAGGAAAGTGAAGCCTGGAGGAGCTGATTGAAACAGGATTGGGCCTCTGAGACAACAGTGTGGAGAGAGGGTCTAGTGGGAGAATCTTCTAACATGTATTATTTACTTAATTATTATGTTTCTTGTTTATAGTTTATCTTTCCCCAATAAAGTGTAAGCTCTATGAGGGCAGGGATTTTTTTTTTTAAGATTTTATTTATTTTTACTTGAGAGAGAGATAGTGAGAGATAGCACATAAGCAGAGAGGGAGAGGGAGAAGCAGGCTCCCTGCTGAGCTGAGAGCCTGATGTGGGGCTCAATCCCAGGATCCTGGGATCATGACCAGAGCCAAAGGCAGGCGCTTAACCGACTGAGCCATCTAGGTGCCCCTGAGGGCAGGGATTTTTATCTTTTTTTTTTTTTCTTTTCACTAATGCATTCCATGTACCTAGAACAGTGCTTAGTACATAATAAGTACTCTTATATATAAATAAGCCAAATGTAGTATAATAATTAATGTGAGTTGATGGTAGAGGTGGTGAGAAGTGGTTAGATTCTAGATATGTTTTGAAGATAGATCTGAGAGGATTTACTGATGGATTGAAAATGGGGTGTGAGATGCAGAAGAATGAAACTGGACCATTTCCTTACATCACACACAAAAATAGAATAAAAATGGATGAAAGACCTCAATGTGAGACAGGAATCCATCAAAATCCTTGAGGAGAACACAGGCAGCAACCTCTTCCGACCTCAGCTGCAGCAACATCTTCCTAGGAACATCGCCAAAGGCAAGGGAAGCAGGGGGAAAAATGGACTATTGGGACTTCATTAAGATCAAAAGCTTTTGCACAGCAAAGGAAACAGTCAACAAAACCAAAAGACAACTGACAAAATGGGAGAAGATACTGGCAAATGATATATCAGATTAAGGGCTAGTATCCAAAATATAAAAGAACTTATCAAACTCAACACACAAAGAATAATCCAATCAAGAAATGGGCAGAGAATGTGAACAACATTTCCGATGGCCAACAGACACATGAAAAAATGCTCAACATCACTCAGCATCGGGGAACTATGAATCAAAACCACAGTGAGATACTGCCTCACACCAGTCAGAGTGGCTAAAATTAACAAGTCAGGAAACGACAGATATTGGAGAGGATGCAGAGAAAGGGGAACCCTCCTACATTGTTGGTGGGAATGCAAGCTGGTGAAGCCACTCTGAAAAACAGCATGGAGGTTCCTCAAAAAGCTGAAAATAGAGCTACCTTATGACCCAGCAATCGCACTACTGGGTATTTACCCTAAAGATACAAATGTAGTGATCTGAAGGGGCATGTGCACCCAAATGTTTATAGCAGCAATGTCCACAATAGCCAAACTATGGAAAGAACCTAGATGTCCATCAACAGATGAATGGATAAAGAAGAAGTCATATATATATACATACAACGGAATACTATGCAGCCATCAAAAGAAATGAAATCTTGCCATTTGCAATGATGTGGATAGAACTAGAGGGTATTATGCTGAGTGAAGTAAGTCAATCAGAGAAAGACAGTTATTATATGATCTCCCTGATATGAGGAATTTGAGAGGCAGAGTGGAGGGTTTGAGGGGCAGGGAAGGAAAAAATGAAACAAGATGGAATCGGGAGGGAGACAAACCATAAGAGACTCTTAATCTCACAAAACAAACTGAGGGTTGCTGGGGGAAGGGGAGGTGTGGAGAGGGTGGTTGGGATGTGGACATTGGGGAGGGTATGTGCTATGGTGAGTGCTGTGAAATGTGTAAGCCTGATGATTCACAGACCTGTACCCCTGGGGCAAATAATACATTATATATTAAAAAATAATAAAAAAAAATTTCAGAAGTTAAAAAAAAAAGAGAATATGGGGTATGAGAAAAAGACAGGGGTCAAGGATAATGCCAAAGGGCTTGGCCTGAGCTACTGAAAAAATAGTGTTATAATTTGCTGAGATGAGGAAGACCATGAGAGGAGCACCTTTTAAGTGCTTGAATGTTGAGAGTTCAGGTTTGGAGATCAGGTCTGAGACATCTGTTGGACATTAACTACAGACTAAGTCATGTAGGCAGCTTGATATCCGAGCCTAGAGTTTAGGGAGAGGTTTGGACTGGATATGCACATTATGAGTAAATAGCACATTCACAGCTTTTAAAGCTCTATGATGAGATAAGACACCAGGCGAGTGAGTGAATGTTGATAGGAAGTCCAAGGACAGAGCCCTGGAACAAAACATTGAAGGGTCAGGGAGATAAGGAGGAGCCAGTAAAGGAGATTGAGAAGTAGAGGTCAGAGAAATGAGATGAAAACCAAGGGGTTGTAGTAGCCAAAGAGCCAAGTAAAAAAGTGATTTAAGAATTAAAAATTAAATTGAATTAAAAAGTGAACTTGAATTAAAAAGTGGGCAGTTCTTTGAGAACTGAGATTGTCTATCGGATTTAGCAATGTGGAGGTTATTGGTGATCTTGGGTGGTTTGGTACATAAAATGTAAAACTTTATTTTTTTAATGATTTTATTTATCTGAGAGAGAGGGAGGGGGGGATGGAGAGGGAGAGGGGGAGAGAGAGAAAGATCATGAGCAGGAGGAGCAATAGAGGGAGAAGCAGACTCCCTACTGATCAGGGAGCCTGATGTGGGACTCGATCCCAAGTCCCTGGGATCATGACCTGAGCTGAGGGGAGATGCTTAACCGACTGAGCCACCCAGGCGCCCAAAACATAAAACTTTATTTATTTATTTATTTTTTAATAATTTTTTTTTAAATTTATTTATTTATCAGAGAGAGAGGGAGAGAGAGCGAGCGAGCAAGCACAGGCAGACAGAGCGGCAGGCAGAGGCAGAGGGAGAAGCAGGCTCCCTGCTGAGCAAGGAGCCCGATGTGGGACTCGATCCCAGGACGCTGGGATCATGACCCGAGCTGAAGGCAGCCGCTTAACCAACTGAGCCACTCAGGTGTCCCAAAACATAAAACTTTAAAAAATTATTTTTTATGAAATTTAGGTTAAAGTCTCTGGACATATGTTAAGGTTTCACTCATGCTATTTTAACCAACTGAGCCACCCAGGCACCCTCACTCATGCTATTTTAGGTAGATATTTATTCCTACTGATATTATTGTGTTTTAAGATATAAATCAGTTAAAATAGTTGATTTTAAAATTGATTATATAAGGTGACTCCTCCTGTGCTTAGATATGATTCAGGAAAAAAAAAAAAAGGGTCAAAAGAGTCAGTTAGTCTTGTTGAAATTATGATCACCGGTAGTGGTTTTAAGAGTGATTTTGATTAGCATGCTTCTCAGCATGGTCCGTATCCTGGAGTGCAGGATAAAGTGCATAAGATGGAGAAAGTTCCAACCTCATAGTAGTGTAGTATAATTAGGAATTTTAAGGACTTACTTAATGCACTCCATTATCAGTTTTCTAGTATTATATCTTTAAAAGCTTTAAGGCAACAACTTTTTAATGTAGTAGTTTAAAACCTTAGTCCTTTTTTAAACCATTAGCAAATTTTTTAAAATTTTAAAATTATTTTTACTTAAATTTTTTATTAATGAAGTATAGTTCATAGACAATGTTATCATAGTTTCAGGTGTACAATGTAGTGATTTGACTGTTTTGTAAATTATACAGTGCTCACTAGAATAAGTATAGTTACCATCTGTCACCATACAATGCTATTACCATATTATTGACTCTATTCTATGCTGTACTTTTCATCTCTGTGACATACTTATTTCATAACTGGAAGTTTGTACCTCTTAATCCACTTTACCTATTTTGTTCATACCTGCTCCCCAACTTAAGGAGTTTTTTTGGAAGTTCCATTCACTGGTAGTTTTTCTTTTGCTGTTCTTTTCTTTTTTTTTTTTAAATACTTATTTTTCTATTTTAGAGAGAGGGAAAGAGAGCTCACACGTGCTCTGGGGAGGAGCAGAAGGGGAGAGAGAAGGAGCGGGAAAGAATCTCAAGCAGACTCCCTGCTGAGCTTGGAGCCCCATGGGGGTTTCGATCCTTTGACCCTTGAGATCATGACCTGAGCTGAAACCAAGAGTTGGATGCTCAGCTGACTGAGCCACCCAGGAGCTCCTTTCTTTTGCTATTCTATTTGATTGTCAATTTCTGGAATTTATGTTGTCCTTAAAAATTCCAAGATGGTACCTTTTAAAAGTGTAGTTTAGATTGAGAATACTTCATGAACAGTTCCATTTAAAATGTTTTAGGAAAGTGATTTTGAGGAGCACCTGGGTGGTTCAGTGGGTTAGGCCTATGCCTTCGGCTCGGGTCATGATCCCAGGGTCCTGGGATCAAGCCCCGAATCGGGCTCTCTGTTCGGCAGGGAGCCTGCTTCCTCCCTCTCTCTCTGCCTACTTGTGATCTCTGTCTGTCAAATAAATAAACAAAATCTTTAAAGAAAAAAGTGATTTTGAGAATTGCTAATTATAGTTTCAACCTGGAACATTTTCTTTAATGAAAATTGTTACCCATCTTAATGTTGTTTAGGAAGATTCTTACCTCTGAAGACAATGTTAGGACCAAGATATGATAGTCAAGTTGCTGAAGAAAATCGGTTCCATCCCAGTATGCTCTCAAATTATCTAAAGAGTCTGAAGGTAAGAAACAAAACATTTTTGATATTGTTTTAGTATATTTTATCCATCTCTTGTTCTTCAGGTGGTTTTAAAAAAAACTTCTTATTTTGAAATAATTTATTGGCTAAAAGGAAGTTGCAAAAATTGTGCATAGAATTCTGTGAACCCACCGCCCAGCTTTTCCCAATGGTGACATCTTATATAATTGTAGTACAATATCAAAGCAGGAAATTGACATTTGTACAGTACTTTTGAATTGATTATAGACCTTGTTTAGTTTTTACCAGTTTTAATATTCATTTGTGTGTATGTGTGTATAGTTCTCTATAGTTTGATCCAATCTCTAGATTCGTGGTATTAGTTATGGAACTTTTTCATCTCCGCAAAGGAACTCTCTCATGCTACCCCCTTATACTCAGATTCTACCTACCCCCCATTCCTGTACACTGGCACCTACTAATCTGTTTTCCATCTCTGTAGCTTTGTCATTTTGAGAATGTTATATAAATGGAATAAAACAGTATGTGGCCTTTTGGGATTGGCTTTTTTCACGAAGCATAATGCCCTTGAGGTCTATCCAAGTTGTATGTTTCAACCAAAAGTTTGTTCCTATTAATTGTCGAATATTATTCACTTGTTTAGATGTATCAGAGTTTATTAAACTCTTCTCCCACTGAATGCTTAAATAACCATTTAACCAATTTGAGTTATTTGTAGTTGTGGGGTATTGCACACAAAGTTATGTGAACATTCATGTACAGTTTCCATTTCTGGGATAAATATTTAGAGTATGATGGCTGTGTGCATAGCTAATTTTACAAGAAAGGGCCAAACTATTTTCCTAAATGAAACTTCATTATTTTTTATATTATTCTGACACAATACTGATTAAATTAGCTTCCTAGGGCTCTTGTAACAAATTACCACAAACTGGGTGACTTAAAACAGACATTTATTCTCTCACAGTTCTGGACACTGGAATTTCTAAATCAAGGTGCAGGAAAGGTTGATTCCTTTTGGAGGCTTGGAGGGAGAATCTTTTCTGTTCACTCTTTTCTGCTAGCTTCTGGTTAATGCCAGTGATCCTTGGCATTCCTTGGCTTGTAGCTCTGTGGGTCATCGCTCTTGTTGACATCTCCCTGTGTGTGTCTGTCCAAATTTCTGTTTTTTAAGGGCTCCCTAATCCAGCGTGATCTCATCTTAACTTGATTATATTTATAAAGACCCTATAGCTCTATTTCCCAATAATATCACATTCACAGGTACTAGGAGTTAGGACTAGAACATATTTTTTTAGGGGACATAATTCAACTTGTTACTGTTTGTACTCTTCTGTTTTAGTACATTCATCCAATATTACCACTCATTACGTGCAAGGGTTTCTATTGTGGGATAGAAAAATTGTCACTTAGATTTTTTTTTTTTAAGATTTTATTTACTTATTTGTCAGAGAGAGTGAGAGAGCGAGCACAGGCAGACAGTGTGGCAGGCAGAGGCAGAGGGAGAAGCAGGCTCCCTGCCGAGCAAGGAGCCCGATGTGGGACTCGATCCCAGGACGCTGGAATCATGACCTGAGCCGAAGGCAGCCGCTTAACCAACTGAGCCACCCAGGCGTCCCTGTCACTTAGATTTTGAAAACCATATTTTAATATATGAGATTTACTTTACCTTGAAAACCATATTTTGATATATGAGATTTGAAATATGAGATATTTGAGATTTACTCATACCTTTTCTTGGTGTAGTTTTTTGAGTCTTTGTTTATATTTTTGGTAAACTTTTAACTTTTATTTTCATTATCAATAATGACTTTGAAAGTCTTAGTTAACGTTTATAGAGCATTAAATATTTCCTGGTTGGTATGGTAAGAGTTTGGGCTTAGAAGCCACATCCTGGTTTTGATTTCCAGTTTGCCACTTACAGCTCTGTGGGCAAGTTACATAATCTCTTCCTGATTCAGTTTCCTCATCTGTAAATAAAATTAGTGCATATAAAGCTTATAGTATAGTGCTTGGCACAGAGCAATGCCTTTATTGAATCGCACAATAACTCCATGAGATAGATACTCTTATTATCCTTACTTCATGGGTTGGACTATTATGAAAAATAAATATGTATATGTAGTATATATATGTGTATATGTGTATGCAGACACATTCACACACAAACACATTATCCATACAGACACACAACACACACGCACATACATACATCTTATATATGGGGCTCCAGGCAGTTAAGTCATACAGTACAGTTTCTCCATTTCCTTGGCTAAAGTGTTTCTATGTATTTAGAAAACTCATATTTTCTTGTCCATCTCCACTTTTGATCATATCCTATTTTGGATCCAGATACAAACGATGTCGGTTCTAATTCTAACTCTCTGAGAAGCTGTATTAATGAGATCTAACTCTGTGTTTGACAATACATGTCCTCTGAAGGAATTAAGATCACCTCAGAAGCTGTGTGCGAAGAGAAGTAGGCCCAGGGGTGGCAGATGGTAGAAAATGCGTTAAGAAATACATTTCCTGGGACGCCTGGGCGGCTCAGTTGGTTAAGCGGCTGCCTTCGGCTCAGGTCATGATCCCAGTGTCCTGGGATCGAGTCCCACATCGGGCTCCCTGCTCGACAGGGAGCCTGCTTCTCTCTCTCTCTCTGCCTGCCACTCTGTCTGCCTGTGCTCTCTCTCTCTCTCACTCTCTGACAAATAAATAAAATCTTAAAAAAAAAAAAAAAGAAATACATTTTCTGTAATAGCTCACGTGATGGGTAGACCTAGCTCTCATCCGCACTTAAACTAAGGAATCTGGAGAAATCAGTTGAACACATGTGATAGCTAGTTAATATTTTGGAAACAAACAATTTTGTTAGTTTTGTCAGTTTTGTTGTGTGTGAAATATAAATGTCTTTGCCATTTTTTCCCCCCTCTAACAGTGGAGTCAAATCATTATGTAAACCAGTCTCCTTCGGGCACATCCAACACTAGGTACTCAATAAAAGTGATAATAAAAGAGAGACAAATAACAATATTAAAAAGTGCAGATTGTTTCCCTTGTCATTCTTTCCAGAGAATATGTGCTTCAGACTGGGGCAGAGGATGTATGAGTTAACTGTTCTTTTACGTGGCTCAGTTCCAGTGTGCGTATCTTAGTGAGACTCTCTTATTAGTCTGAATGTGATTCTAGTTGTTAAAGATTTTTTAAGCCACTTGGTCCCTGATCACAAGCCAACTACATTAGTTAATGCTCAACAGAAGAAAGAATGATTTTTGTTCCAATGCAGGAAGAAAAACTGCCTGAGAGATGGGATTAAATCTTCAATGAGATGCAAAGTTATGGCCTTGTGTACTGTTCTTTACTGATGATTTAAGGGATTTATAAGAAAATTTTTTGACTGTACATACTTTTTGCCTTATATAATACTCACGTTAGAATTTAACTGCCTTGGGACGCCTGGGTGGCTCAGTTGGTTAAGCGGCTGCCTTCGGCTCAGGTCATGATCCCAGCGTCCTGGGATCGAGTCCCACATCGGGCTCCTTGCTCAGCGGGGAGCCTGCTTCTCCC
This sequence comes from Mellivora capensis, assembly GCA_004024625.1. Lineage (NCBI taxonomy): Eukaryota > Metazoa > Chordata > Mammalia > Carnivora > Mustelidae > Mellivora > Mellivora capensis. Next base: position 6,146 of record PISX010002190.1, on the reverse strand, counting down.
TCTGCCTCTGCCTGCCACTCTGTTTGCCTGTGCTCGCTCGCTCTCTGACAAATAAATAAATTAAAAAAAAAAAACACCTTTAAAAAAAAAAAAAGAATTTAACTGCCTAGCATGTGATGTAGTGATAGCTGCTTGGAATGCTGGGTTGATGTGTGCCTGGGGGTTGGGGTGTATTTCACATATTTGCTATTCTTGCTGTATCCTCTTGTCTAATGAATTATAGGTTGGGGGGGGGCAGACTTAGAAAACTGCATCCAGTCTGCATTTTTAGGTAGACTTCTGTGATGTTGAAGTAGACTGCGTTTTGCTTATGTTCTAGTTCTGTCATTGGTTTTAGGGTTAATTTATTTCATTTAGTGCCTTCTAAGTTAAGTTCTAGTACCTCGAATAAGACTTGAGTAAGTGATGCTTTTGTTACCAGTAGTTCATTAGTAGAGTGAACATAAAGTCTCCCTCAGTGTAGATGGATGAACTGGAGTATTGCCATTTAATCAGTTTGTTTTGGAAAAAATTCAGTTACTAGTAAATCTGCTTTTTTCTCTTTTTCTTCTCTCTCTTTTTTTTAAGGTTAAAATGGGCTTGTTAGTGGATTTGACAAATACTTCGAGGTTCTATGACAGAAATGACATAGAAAAAGAAGGAATCAAATATATAAAACTTCAATGTAAAGGGTAAGTCATGTATTAAGATTCTTTAATATTGAAACCTTTTGCTGATATTTGCAATTTCTTCTTAAAAAAAAAAAATGTTTCCATATTACTAGACATGGCGAGTGCCCTACAACTGAGAATACTGAGACATTCATTCGTCTCTGTGAGCGGTTTAATGAAAGAAACCCACCTGAGCTTATAGGTATGTCTGGCTTTACTTTACCACTGTTTAAATATTTTATTTTGTGTTTGGGTTTCCATTTTCTTTTTAGCAAGCAAGGTGATATAAAGTTTTATTTATTTATTTTTTAAAGTAATCACTAAGAAAAGTGATTAAAGTAATTAGAGTAATAGACCTAACTTGTGTGAACAATGAAATGTATTTTTGTAATTTTTATATTTTTCAAGATAAAGCCCTAATTGCCCCTCTTCAGGTATACTATTGGGAAACTTTACCTTAAACACTTCATGTTTTTTTTTATAATTTTGCATTTTATACCATATGTATTGTGAAACTTTTTTCACTCAGTATTGTATTTCTGAGAGTGACCCATGATGATGTATGTAACTGTGGTTCATTTTTCGCTATTATAGTATTCCATCACGAATACCCTCTAGTTTATCCATTCTCCTGTTGATGGACAGCTGTTTCAGGAGATATTTATTGATTGCTACTCCTTGCAAGGTGCAGGCTCTTGGAACACATCAGTGGAGAAAACAGAAAAAAAATCTCTACTCTCCTGGAGCTTTTATTTTAGTGTGTACTAGAAGCAGGGGGGAGGGGCTGGGGAGGAAGGCAGGCAATAAACAATAAATATGCTAAATAGGTAAAAAAAAAAACCCTGACAGTGACTTAAGATGACATTTCGCTTGCTTTCCATTTGTTTATTTTATTTTTTATTTTTTAATTTTTTTTTAAAGATTTTATCTATTCATCTGACAGAGATCACAAGTAGGCAAGAGAGGCAGGCAGAGAGACAGAGGAGGAAGCAGGCTCTCCGTGGAGCAGAGAGCCCAATGTGGGGCTCCATCCCAGGACCCTGGGATAATGACCTGAGCCGAAAGCAGAAGCTTTAACCCACTGAGCCACCCAGGCGCCCCACCATTTGTTTTTTTCTATTATAAACAGTGCTACTAGGACTGGTCTAGAATTTTTAAGGTTTGAATTTTAGCTTTGATTCTTTGTTCTTTCTGATATTTATATTGACATATGGTTTGAATTGAGGACCTAATTTAAATGTTTTCTGTATAACCAACCATTTGTTTTAGCATAGCTTATTGAATAGTTTTTTCTTTTGTGATTTCTTCTTTAAGTTTTAAGCAGTTAATATTTTCCCTATTCAGGGAATTAACTGGAAAACTATTAGGAATAGTAAGAAAATTCAGGGGATATATTTGAACTAAGATAAATAAGAAAACATCAGCAACTTTCTTGTAAATAAACAGTAAATAGGAAGTAAGAGGATGGTCTTATTAATCTTAATGATAATACTGGTTAACATTTATGGAACATTTCCTCTGTACTAGTCACTCTGTAAGCCATTTTACATTCATTATCTCATTTCATTCTTACAACAGTCCTCTTATGTAGACTTTATTGCTGCCCCCATTTTTTTTTTAAATGGTAAACTTCCTTTATTATTATTATTTTTTAATTTATTTATTTGTCAGAGAGAGGGAGAGAGAGTGAGCGAGCACAGGCAGACAGAGTGGCAGGCAGAGGCAGAGGGAGAAGCAGGCTCCCCGCTGAGCAAGGAGCCCGATGTGGGACTCGATCCCAGGACGCTGGGATCATGACCTGAGCCGAAGGCAGCCGCTTAACCAACTGAGCCACCCAGGCGTCCCTGCTGCCCCCATTTTATGATGAGAAACTGAAGCTTGGAAAGGTTAAGTGACTTGCTCAATGTCATTCACACAGCTTGTAATGGTTAGAGTTTAGATAATATCCTAAGCAGTCTTATTTTTAAGTTCACACTCTAAGCCACTTTTCTTTTCTGTAACAGAAGTACAAGATACCAAGGAATAAAGTTTATTAAGAAGTATAGGAGGTCTTTTTGAAGCAAATATACTTGGATATTAAAAGATTTGAAGAAATGGGAGATATTTATTCCTAAATGAATTTCAATGTTTAGTGTAATTCTAAGCAAAACCCCAGTGAGACTTTGGAAGAGTTATTATGAAGTTAATTTATTTTATTTGTAAAATTTACTGCCTCCACATAGTTCAACATATATTGAACACAGAAAAAAAATTGTTTGGCAAGTGAAACAGGTGATATTATCAGTAAGAAAGTTTTGAAAAAACAGAAATAATGAGGGGATTGTCCTTACCAGTTATTAAAGCATAGAGTATAGTAATAGAAACTACAGTAGTTTTCTGGTGACAGAGGAGATTTTTTCCAAATTGTAGCAGGAAGGTCTGATTATTTAATGAACATTAGCCCACTATATACTAACATGTATTTTAGATGGATTAAATATTTTTAAAAGGACCCATAAGCATAGAGGAGAAAATATAGGTCAGTATTTATTTAATTCTGGAGTGAGCTAGGATATTTCAGTTACATTACCAAAAGTGGAATCCATAAATATTTCTTTAAGAGTATCCTGGACTGGGGCGCCTGGGTGGCTCAGTGGGTTAAAGCCTCTACCTTCAGCTCAGGTTATGATCCCAGGGTCCTGGGATCGAGCCCTGCATCGGGCTCTCTGCTCAGAGGGAGCCTGCTTCTCTCCCTCTCACTCTCTGCCTACTTGTGATCTTTGTCAAATAAATAAATAAAATCTTAAAAAAAAAAAAAAAGTATCCTGGACTGCTTGCATCAGAATGACCTGAGGATGCTTATTAGAAATGTTTGTTTTAGGGCCTCATCCTGGACCTACATAATCAAAAACTCCGGGGTTGAAGCCTAGAAATCCAGTTTTTTTTTGTTTTTTTTTTTTTTTTTTAAAAAACAAGGATCTTAGGTGACTTTTAATGCACACTTAAATTTGAGAGCTACTATCAAAAATTAAAATGTGTTCTCTATCAGTGATAATTGTTCCTGCTGCTATTAATGAGTGCTTTTTCTTTGCCTGGGAGACATGATGGGAAACGATGAATGAAGAAATGAATGAATATAATCCTCATAACAACTGTATAGTATGGGGTGTTATCCCCATTTTACAGATAAGAAAATTAAGTCTCAGAGAAATTAGTTTGCCCATGGTCACACATTTAATAAGTATTTAAGCCAGGTTTTCAATCCAGTTTCTGACTTCAAAGTTCAGATCTCTAAGTTGTTGCTTCCTTGGTGTCTAGATTCTAAACTCAGGAAAATGTAAAAGAATTTCTGTACTATAAAACATAACAAACAGAGGAAAAGGATTATTTGATAAATTTGGACAAATATTTGAAGCATATGACAGATGAAAAATATATACAAAGAGGGGCACCTGGGTGACTCATTTGGTTAGCATCTCTTGATTTCGGCTCAGGTCATAATCTTGGGGCTGGGAGATCAAGCCCTGCATCTGGTTCAGCACTCAGCAAGGAGTCTACTTGTCTCTCTCCCTCCCCCTGCTTGCTCCCTTTTTCTCTCACTTAAATCCATCAATACATAAAATCATAAAAAATATATGTACTGCTCCACTGAGGGACATCGTTCCAGAGGCTAAACCGGAGTGAAGCCCACGCGGGGTCAGTGTGGCTCCAGGTCCCGCAGAGTGACAGGAGGATTGGGGGTGTCTGAGTGTCTCAGAGCTAGCAGGTATCAGAGCAGAGAAGCCGGCTACAGAGACAGAGCCGAGGAGTGAGCTCTCAGCTCGGGGTTACCTTGAACCGGTCGCAGGCTGGGTGAGCTCGGAGCGCGGCCAGAGGCCAGGGAGACGGGAGTGACTGGGGCTTTTCTCTGAGGGCGCACTGAGGAGTGGGGCCCCGAGCTCTCGTCTCCTCTGGCTGGAGATTGGGAGGTCACCATTTTCATTCCCGTCCTCCGGAACTCTACGGAAAGCGCTCAGGGAACCAAAGCTCCCGAAAGCGAACCTGAGCAGATTAATTAGCCCGGCCCCTGGTAAGGGCGGTGCAGCTCTGCCTCGGGCAAAGACACTTGAGAATCACTACAACAGGCCCCTCCCCCAGAAGATCAACAAGAAATCCAGCCAAGACCAAGTTCACTTAACAAGGAGAGCAGCGGAATTCCAGAGGAGGAGAAAGCAAAGCGCGGAATTCATGGCTTTCTCCCCATGATTCTTTAGTCTTGCAGTTAATTTAATTTTTTCTTTAATTTTATTTTTTTTCTTTTTCTGCTAAATTTTTTTTAACTTTTACCCTTTTCTTTATTAACATTTTTAACTAGTTTATCTTAACAATACCTTTCCAAAAAAAATAATAATCTTTTTTTTTTTTTTTAAAGATTTTTTATTTATTTATTTGTCAGAGAGAGAGAGAGCGTGTGGAGGCAGAGGGAGAGAAGCAGGCTCCCCGCCGAGCAAGGAGCACGATGTGGGACTCGATCCCAGGACGCTGGGATCATGACCTGAGCCGAAGGCAGCCGCTTAACCAACTGAGCCACCCAGGCGTCCCAATAATAATCTTTTTTTAACCTTCATTATTATAGTCATATTTTATCCTTCATAGTATTTAACTTTATTTTTTGTATTCACATAAGGGTTTTTTCTTCTAAAAAATTTGGGGTACAACTTCCTCTAGTGGATCAAAATGTACCCTAAATCTAGCTCCAGGCTTGTTCTAGTCTCCAGCCTGAGCAAATTCTCTCCACGTTCTTTTTCTTTATTCTCCCAACCAACTTACTTTATCAACTCCTTTTTTTTAGAAATTAAAAAAAATTTTTTTTTTTGTTTTTCATCTTTATAGGTATATTCCATCCCTTCATTGTGTTTACCCTTGTATATGTTTTTCATTCTTTAAAATTTTGGGAAGTACTTTCTTCTAAGAGACCAAAATACCCCACAATTAAGTGGGTGATCCTGTTCTAGTCACCAGTCTAATATATGTATATATTATTTTCTTTTTTATATTTTTTCTTTCTTTGTTCTTTTTAAAATTTATTTTTCTGAACTTTTTATCCCCTTTCTCCCCCCCACGATTTGGGGTCTCTTCTGATTAGGTTAAAGCACATTTTCCTGGGGTCTTTGCCACCCTTTTAGTATTTTATTTGCTCCTTCATATACTCTTATCTGGCAAAAATGACAAGGTGGAAAAACTCACCACAAAAAAAAGAACAAGAGGCAGTACCGAAGGCTAGGGACCTAATCAATACAGACATTGGTAATATGTCAGATCTAAAGTTTAGAATGATGATTCTCAAGGTTCTAGCCAGGCTCGAAAAAGGCATGGAAGATATTAGAGAAACCCTCTCTGGAGATATAAAAGCCCTTTCTGGAGAAATAAAAGAACTAAAATCTAACCAAGTTGAAATAAAAAAAGCTATTAATGAGGTGCAATAAAAAATGGAGGCTCTTACTGCTAGGATAAATGAGGCAGAAGAAAGAATTAGTG